>SCDS01001053.1:0-46378 GCA_004149465.1 Drosophila nigromelanica | reverse complement strand
TGACCGCGACTAGGATTTGGCTTGTTGGCTGCTTTTGCCGGGACTCTTGTTGCCGCTACGCCAGGATAACGTCTGGCTCAGAATTGCAAGTTACGTGCTACCTAAATGTTACAATAACAACAACAATAGACAACAACAAAAACAATAACAACAACATCGGTAATGGTACGACCGTGTAGGGCAACATTTGATTGAAATACTGCATTTCAGCGGAGAAAGAGAGAGAGGGAGGGAGATGATAAGAGCGAGAGAAAAGGATACTTCATAGTGGTTCATGTTTGTATAAATGGACCGGAATTTTAGGAATATTCATAGCATTGCCAACGCTCGACTGGCAACAACCACAAAAATACATTGAATTGAAAATGTTTGAATTTGAATTTATATTGCAAGTTTGACTTGATTGAAGCACTTGATATCGTTTCCTTTTGACATTGCGCCGGCCACTCCAATAACTCCTTTAGATTGCAGACCACTACATTACGTTTATATATTTATATTATATTATATATATATTTTGTATATATATGTATTTTTGTATATATATGTATATATATCAGAAAAAGATTTGGACTGACATCAAATGATTCGCTAACAAGCTACAAATTTTACTAATATTGAGCACACTCAAATCATTCTTTAAATAAATTTTGTTTCGGGTTCAAAATCAGTTAATTAAAATAAATTATTTGGTCAGGTGGCAGCTATCTACGAACTGATATAAAATACACATAGGTATTTATACAAAATCTTGTATATATATTAAGGATTTCTCCACCGTAACGTTAACGTAAAAACGTTTTGTGGTCTTATGAATTCGCAGTGGGCAACAAAATCATTTTATTGTGCGTTGACTGTGCTTAGTTTTTATGCTCAGCCAAACTGCCGCTAAAGCCACTGAATAATAAAATTCGCAATTTAAACATTAATTAGAGCCATCGAAGCGAGTTCGTGAAATAGTTACGTATTGATAGACAGCCGGAGTAGGAGCTGGACTTCGTCGTATCCAAGGACAACGCGTCCTGCATGCCAAATGCGAAGCACGTAGGCAGTGAATGGTGACAGGATGCCGTTGCGGATACGCAGATACGTACGCTGTTGAATACGATGGATTTTTCTTAAGGCCAGAAATCGCAAACTAACCGCAAGACTGCAAAATTCAACGTGGCAGTTGAACAGCTAAAGTCGCACGTTTAACGGCATTTTGAATGCGCTGCCTGCGTTGATTTTAACGACATTTTCGCAGCGATTTCCATGCGCAACTTCTCTCGTCTGGGCCAACTCCATAAAACTACAAGATACGCGTGTTACCAGCGCAAAGTTTTCGACTCCCAATACCAATAAACTGGCTGGCACAATATTAGTTTTTATGCGGCAGCGTTGCCAAAAAAAAAAACGAATAACGGAAAAAAGTTTTCCCAACAAAAGCGAAGCAAATACAAAAACTGCAAAATCATTTAGGTAAACAGTGACAGACTTTTACAGAGTTTACCCAGAGCCAAGCTATCACCCAGAGACACAACACAGCTGCCAGTGCTGCCCATTATTCGGCAGCATTGAGTAGCAAAAATGCGAAGAATAATTATAATAAAAATAGCTTATAATTAAATTAATCGTAATAATAATTTATAATATTAAAAGGAAATTAAGAGTAATAAAGCAGAAATAAGAATTATTGCCAAAATAGTAATTGATATAAAAAGGATTTTTTTTGCTTTGATAATGCTTAAATTATTTATAACAATCTGACCAATATGTTCAATATTTCTAATTTTAAACTATTCACTTACTTTTGCATAATTAGATGCAAAATTGAAATGAAACTAATGTAAATAAACCGTCAGTGCGCTTCTTTTTCAAAATGTTCCAACCAGTTTTGTCGCAAAACAAAACGAGCTGAAATGGGCAGCACTGTTCACGTATCTATCTATCTACCTGTATGCATGAGAAACTTTGTGCTATGTGACTTTCAGAATTTTTAGTTTTGATTTCAAGTTTGCCGTGGCCTGTTGTCAGCTCATACCGGAGCTTAGCTGAAAATATTGCAACTTGCAGCAAAGTCACGTGCAAGTTTGCCGACATTTTGGCATTACTTGGCAACCCTGCCCTGGTGCAAATATATGTTATGCTACTTCAACTTTAAGCTGTGCAAACCAAAACCACATATATATATATATATGTGTGTGTGTGTGTCTGCCAAGAGCGCAATTAAATAAATTTCCATTTAACTGCGATGAGTACTCATCGCAGTAACTACTCGCTTAACACTCAAACTCGCACTCACGTTGAATTTAACCTGCTGACTCAATCTGTCACGTGCAACTAACAATGAGTGAGTTTGGGTTTTGGGTACGAGTTGGGGTGCCATCTGCTTTTACCCTAATTGCAATTGTTCGTATTTACAAATGAGTTAAGCATGCGTTAACATTTATACGCATTGTTTAGTGGTAACAAATTTGGCTTGGCAAATTTGTGGATTCTATTCTAATTGTAAACATACCTGCTTTGGTGCATGACCGCGGGTAAAATGTTTTCAAATTATTTTAATTTGTCTCAGCAGTTCTGTTATATTTCTGTTTTTATAATATATATAACTTTTTAGGCGATTATCTGCTGTTCAATTGCAAGTTCAAGCTTTTCGTACGTACGTCTGAGTCCGGTAAATTCAGTTTCATTTTGTTTTGATCGCAAAACGAGTCTATTGAAAAAATGAACTGATTATTTATTAAAAGGTCTCGTCGATTGTATCCATTATCCATGTCCTAATTAATTCAATAATACATAAACTAAGAAATGGCAAGTGTTTACCTTTTGGCTTCAGATATTACACTTTTGATCAAATCATGATTAGGCCAAAGTTCAAGTAATGAAATACAGTTTTCTATATTTTTAAAATACATAATACATAAATACATAAGTAAAAATTAAAAATATGATTTTTTTTACGGCGACAGTCTACTCTCTTAAGCATATGCAAAACAACATTTTTCTTATCAATAAGACTCCGTTTATCTTTGTATTGAAATAACAACCCGTAAAACTATCGCTTCATATCCGCATCCGGATCCGCAGCAACATCCGCCCGAAACTAAACGATGGCAAGCGAGATGTTCAACACCTTTCGCAGCGAATGGAGCATAAGAAATCATATCAAGCGCTCCAGCGTACGGATATAATATATATAACAATTTTCACACAATTTTCCTAACACGTTATTTGCGCGTATTTCATATATCCTTACTGCCAAGATGTCCTGTCTGAGTATGAGCGTGTGTGTGTGTGTGTGTGTGTGTGAATTAGCGGCAAACGGATGTTGAATTGGTTTGCCTTTGGCTTGGCTTGCTAGTCAAGTGTGTAGCAAATGTGTGTAACAGCATCTTGTGGCAGGTTTTTCCACAACCCGATGTTGACTGCTTTCCTTTATTTCCTTTTTTGTGTTGTGTGCGTGCGTGTGGGTGTGTGTGTTCGAGTCCTGGCACGTTGGCATGCTTAAATCAAAGCAATTTGCCGCGCAACATCGTGTTGTAAATTATCGCCGCAGGATTTTGTTTTATTAAACTCGAGTGTTCATCTGTGTGCGCTTGTCTGAGATTTTCTTAGAGTTTCGGCATTTTTATACAGATTGTGGTTATATAAAAGATAAAACCCTATCTGAGCTTACGTTTCAATAGCACATTATTAATTATGTCTTTTGGAGGAAATTAAAAGAAATTTTAATTTAATTTTAAATTTAGTATATTTATCATCCTTTAAAAATATGAAGCTTAAATATTTGTTATTCTTATTTTGAATATCTATTTCTTCTTACGTAATTCGCTGTTTTTATGCCTGTAATGCCTTGAAAATCTGTCATTTAAGTAGGTCACACAATGCGATAATAGATAGAGCTCGCCCTTGTATCAACTACTTAAGTGTTTAATTTTCACTACAGCAAGAAAACCCAATTATTAATATATTTTTTACTTTTCGTGTCCATTAGTTGTTATTGTATGCATTTGTTCAAAGTAGTACATTAAAAGGTGGATAGTTTTCTAAAAACAGCCTTTTAATGGTTACTACTTAAGACATTAGCATCATTTTGAAAAATCGAAAACTATGTTTAATACTTGATCACTGAATGTCACATTTTACACTGAGTGCAGATTGTCTTCAAGGCGGGCAATATATACCCTTAGTTTTAACTCCACCCCCTATGATGCATGTTATCAGTCTATTGTGCTTTGAACAAATATCTATAATCTGCAGTGGTCAGAAATTTCTTTGTACATATATCCCGCTGGTAGAACAGTACAATTTTAAATCTAGTGTAAATACACATAATATTATTTATACATGATAACAAACGGTAAAATAGTAAGAGATAGTGTGCCTATTAAAATACAATAAATATTGCAAATTCTTATATTTTATCAAAACCTATTTTGAAATCTAAAATATATAACAAAATAATTAATAAGAGCAAGCGCATTATTTTAAACCTATTTTATGGATATCAAAAAATGTTTTATTTATATATAAAAATTTACTTTGTAAGTTTGCAGTATGATACATCAAATATTTACGATAGCTTGCTTTTAAGTTATTTATCGTTGTTTATATCCGAAATACTTCACCGACAGTTGAATAATATTTTGATAAATTTATTCTAAACACATAAAGGCTGACAGCACAGATATTGTTATACTAACCATACGTGTGTCATACTATATACTTATGGAACAAAGCGAAAACCATTAGTCAATTTTCCAGTGTATCTTTTGTGATTGTTGATCGGTAATGCGACTGCTCGAAGGACAACCCAACAAAAAAAGTGAAACAGAACAAATTTACATGCATAAATCAAGCTTACGATAAGGTTAATACAATTGCAGGCAAGGCAATAGCACAAGTATGTCTATGCCTTGGGTCCCCCCTCAGGTGTGCACACACTCTTTCCCCTTTCCCCCTGTTCGCACTCATCCACCTGTTTCTCATACTTAACACGTCGTTTGTGTTGGTAAAATGGAGAAGGCAGGCACCGACAGTCAGACGATTTTGGCGAGACACGTAACAATGTTGCCAAAATAGCATGACAACCCCACAACAACTACGGAGAGAATCACAACAAAAATGCCATTAAAGCTGCCAGGGTTGCCATTTTTCCACGTGTGTGCGTTTTGACAATGAAATGTATGCGTGCCATTTACAAGTGTGTGTGTGTGTGTTCGTGTTATATTTTGGCATTAGGGTGTGTCTGTGCCGCTTATGTGCATGATTTTTCACTTTGCCCAAACATTTTTATTATATTTGACAGCACATTTTTCTGTTCGATTTTCCATTTTAAGTTGATAAAATATATATTATTTGTAAATACAACTTTTCACTTTTATTTACAAATTGGATCAAACGTACATTCAAGACTAGCGATTGGCATTTATAAACTTTTAATTATATTATATGTATATTTTTTGTATATTATTTGTTTTCCAAATTAAGACAATTCAAAAATCTAAATTTTTTATTATTACTTTTACTTGCGCAAAAATTTATATGTTTGCAAAATTGATTGCAATTCGAAAATACAGATATTTAAAGTTTTTAAAAAATATTTGGAATATATGGAACATATAAATAAGTTTATAAGTCGGTGCACAGTTATGCTGCCATAAAAAATGAGCTGTCAACAGAACTCTAAACGAGCCATGTAACGAGACAATAAGAACAACTGGCGGCATAATAAACTTAGTAAATATTAGAACTTCATCAAGTGTCAAGGGCCAAACGCTCGGCCAGCCCCAAAATTGTGGGGCAAGTGTTGAAGCGCAAAGATTGATGATAGAAATGAAAATGAAAATGTGTTTCATAATGACTTTTGCTCATTTTGGGCTCGAATATTTTTTGGCCAGCATTTCGAGGCTGCTGCTGAGTGACATCTTCATAATGCGTAGCTAATGTTGACATTTTTCCAACGGTTCAATGGGCAATAGAATATCTACGTGTGGGTGCTTATCTTAAAGCCCACCCGCTGGCCAAGAAATGGGCGTGTTGTTGTTGTTTTTGCTGCTGCTGCTGCTGTCCCATTGTTTGATTGACTCGGCTTGGCCTTTGTTTCAATGAGTCGAAACATCTTCATGATAACTTGTCCAAACAGTCACTGCAAATACAGACAAAGACAAACAATGGAAGGGAGAAAGAGAGAGGGGCAGTGGCAAGAGAAATGAAGATATAGATGAACTCTCTGAGCTCGTGAAGTTTGATTTGTTGTGTTATTGCTTATTTAATACCCTTGCAGAGGGTAATTTAAATGTTTCAACAAATGAGTAACAAACGACTAAATAAATTACGGTCAAATCTCGATGAGTCGTACCTTGATAAATCGAAAACCTCAATAATATGTAACAAACTGAAAAAAAAATATTTAAAATGTAAATATGTGTTAATTGAGTTATTAACAATATGTGCAAATCATCTGAAATTGGCTGTAAATATGAATATATATTGTCTTGTCTCTGTTTTACTATGCACCCGAGTTTCCCAGTTGAAACCTAAATTAGTTCCTTTTCTTGCAGTTCATATATATGTCAAAATTTCCCGAATCGAGCCACTATAGCATAGAAACAAGGGTATTTCAACTTTGACACCCCAAGAGAACTTTGTTCTCTCTTGTTCATTTATTGGTTCACTGCACGACAAGTGCCTCAATATTTTCGAACGTCATTTACTTGTCATTATACGAATATTGTTGAAAAAATTCCATTGCCCGCCAGCCCATTCAGTGTTCTTATCGTCCGTCCCATCATTAGGCAACGCCCCGCTGTCCGCAGCGGCTTTCGCACGGAAATATACATGAAAAGAGAAACTGAAGTAGGTGCGCTTTTCTTTTGGTTTGTCTGTGGATTTGTTTGCCTGGCAATTATTATCCTTATCATTGACACAAATCACCATTTAATTAGTCCAATGCTTTGGTGTCTTGTTTGTGCTTCTCATTGATTTGTTGACATTGTCCCCACCTATTTCTGTCTCTGCTCCTGTCTCAGCTGTTGCTAATGCTCAGTTCAATGGCTACGACAGCTGTCCAGATGTGAGCTTAGACTGTCTCAAAGTAGATAATAAAGTCGTCTGTCTCTGACAGGTGCTACATTTGCAATTGAACGTGCTGCCTCCATAATTGCTTTTCATTTTGCGATGGTTGTTTATGGAGTAAAACGCTTTTAATTTCGGCATGCATTTTTATTTTGTAGAAAGCCATATTTACCTATACAATTCTCATAAAATCTAAGTAAATTTACTTAAAATTCCAAGTGTGTGTTTCCATTTAGATTTAGCTTTAAACCAATCGATTTTAGCAATTGAGAGAAGATTATATATTAAGTAAGCCGAGGCTTAAAAATTCGGCTTAAATTAAAACTTTTCAATCACAGAGCTGCATTTCTTTAAGAAATATTTATTGCTAATGCTATTTCAAACTTTGCACCGGCATTTATATTCATATTAACATTTTCTTATGCATGTATGCTTTCATTTATATTGCAAAACTACATTTGAATTGAATAATAAATTATAATAATAAATTTGAACAAATTATCTACTTTAATGCACTTCAATTGAAACACGTTTACTCTTTTTAAAATATAATAGAATTATGAGTACAGTACAACGCAAATTAACATATATGTATATAAGTGTATTAAATATGCAACACTTAAATTAATTGCAAGCTATCGGCTATACATACATAAATATTTTCTCATCTAATGTGATACTTTAAAATGCTAGTATGAGTTAATTTGCCGACCAGGAAAAACACAGCAATAAATCACTGAATGCTGTAAGCAAAAAACATAAATTACAATTAAGGCCAACGAAGCTATAATTATATGTTATCTTAGTTTTGGATAGACCAAAAATATATGCCATACAATGGGGCAGATACGATTATGTATGCAACCTTTATGTTTCACCTTTTGCAACTATTAATTAAGTGCGTCTGTCTGTCGGTATTAATACGACATTAGAACCCCAACAACAATTACAACAGTTGAATTGGCTGCGAGTGGGAAAAGTTTTCCTGTAGCTGCAGTCGCCCTTTGGCGCTCCATAAATCTGCATAAAACATGCCAAAGCTAAAGCCAAAAGTCCAACTAGTTGCTGTCCTTTGTTGTGGCATGCAACTTAATTAACATGTGGCACCAATATTTCATACCTTATATACAGCTTTGTTTACTGGGATGCGGTGTATGTATCTTTAAGATACAACCATGGCACACTGAATATTATTGCATATCTACACAATATGTGTGCACTGTAAAAAGAAGTTGGTTTAAATAACTGTCTTCTTAATTGTTTGAAATTACCCAATTTTAACTTTAATGTTTTCTACATCAAATTAAAAAGTTCAATTCTTAAATTTTTACAATTATAAATATGCTGAAAAATGGGCCAGAAAAGAAAATAAGCATAGTAAAAGCTTAGTTCCAGTTTTAAAAACTATAATTAAAAATTTTCTAAAAAAAGTATATAAATATTTCTTAATAGTTTTTTTTTTCTTGTTTTATAGTTTTGTTATCATAAGATGACTTTAAATTATGCCCATTAGCCACTTTTATTTTACAGTGTATATGTAGTGTATGTATGTGACTAAGCCGCTTAACGTAGCGCCATTGCGATTAGCTGACAACGTCAACTTTTAGCACTTAAAATGCAGTTGCCCCAAGCACTGAGCCAAGTCCGGTCAGCGGACGGCAAATGGTCAACTTGGCATCCGCATTCGCATCCGCATCCACATTCGCATACATATCTGTTTTTGTATCTGTTATGTTGCCATATTTTATAGTTAAACTTTCGCCTGGTCACGCCCACAATTGCTGTTGTTCTGTTATCTCCTTTGACATGCCCTGCCACAGTTCATTTTGTTTTCACTGCAATTTCTTCCTTGTTGTACACAATTAACAGCTATTGCTGCCTCCTGCTGTACTACTTGATATCCCTGCTCCTTCCCTATATCCAAGGTCTGTTTGTTTGTTTGTGGGTGTGCGCCAATGTTCTGAGTAGCTTGCTGGGTGAGGGGGCGTGGCCCGTTGTAATATGCGTTTTAGTTAGCAAACAATCGGCCAGCCGTGCCCTGCGCCTCTTGGATTTGATCCTTACGCAGCTCCTTGCTGTGACTTGCATAATGAGTTACATGTTTGCTGTGGTCTCAGTTGCTATTGAAGTTGTTGTTCCTGTTTTGAGCCCATTTTCTACTAAACTAAACTCCGTTTTGCAGCACCACAGTCGATATTTGCTTTGATTTCCGTTCAAAATCAATTTAAAGTCTATTTTATACCAATGCTTTTATAAAAACTAATATGTTTACTCTTATACTAAAATATGGATATTTATAAATCTGTTAATTTAAATATAAATAAGCTTAAAAAGTTACTATAATTTGGGTGTTCACTGTCAGTGCTTATATAAATATTTGACGAAGATATAATAGCATATAATAATGCAAAATATTATATGATGATGATTATAATTTTCTTGCTTTTCGTACTTTTTACTTTGATTTCATTCAGATATATTACAACTTTTTTTAAATTATTCTTAGCATTAAAGTCTTTCGTAAATCTTCTTAAATCACTTTATTTTTACATGGTTAACTAAACTTGTTCCATAAACCAAAAATTATATGGACCTATTTGCTATAATCAATTTACGGGAGGAAAAAAGACTCACACCAGCTGAATACGAATTGAATCAAAAATCTCTACAGCTAAAACAGAACATTGAAGAAGAGAAAATCAGCACATAACTGGGGGTTATCAGGAGCCAATGCAACTGGCAACTGGCAACAAATGATTTAGAAAATGATTTATGGCACATTCGTCTAATTACCACAATGACCGCAGAGCTGAGTTGAGCTAAGAGGGGATAGCTCCATGGTGGCCATGGTCTGACCAGGAACCAGACACAGCCAGCCGGCAAAAAGCCAAAGCACTGCTGATGACAATTGTGAACATTTTGTTGTGCCTGTTTCCATATGAGGGTGTGTGGGTGTGCGTGTTGGCATGTTGGAAGCGTGTGCGTGTTTGTGTGTGTACAACACCATTGCTGACATTAATGACGCATGCCATCAGCCAGAAGGGGGCAAAGCCTGTTGCTGAGCCTTTTTCGCGAATGCAGCGCATCAATCTCAACATCAGTTGCCTGTCTAGGGGATGATGAGGACGGGGAGACACATCCGGTACGCGTATTAATATCGCATCAATTATAATTTTCATTTGGCCGACAGCCCAGTTGACAACCAAATGCATTTTAGTTATGTGATTTGTTGCAATTTCCGCTACACTCAGAGGAAAAACCTCAGTTTAAATTCTTGTATAATCACTTTGAAATAAAAACCATTTGTTCTTAAAGTTTTTTGGAATTTTGGGATTATAAAAAAATGTCGAAATCAGCCTCAGAAATTGTGACTTTGACTGGATATAGTTTGTACCTATTTATTTTCGCTAAGTGTACATGCTCTCATCAGACCACCTCTATTGGTGAAATGTGTTGATATTCTTCTATGCTCTTTTTCCGAAACGTGTAAAAATTTGCAATGGCAATTTAGCCCCTATTGGTATTTAATTTAGGTTCGACAAAGCACACAAAACACAAAAAGAGAAATAATGAAATGCAGCATTTCGTTCTTTTTTTTATTGATTTATCATTATGCCCATGTTTGTTTGACATTTGTTTTGGGCCAATGTTATTGACAGCTTTGGCTAATGACCGTTACCAGCCACAGTCAATTTGTTAGCTTGTGCTGTAATTGTTTAGAACTGCGATTGAAGTGCTGTCATTGTTTAATGGCCTTCAAATCAAATCAGTTACAAATTGCTTTCAACAAATTCTGTAAACAAACTATTTGAATTATCTTCCAATCTAATTGGACATATTTAAAATTTGTTTTAGTTTAGCGCCCCCGCCCTAAAAAATCGGATATGCCTATATCTCCCACAGTTTTTGAGCTAGAGTCACCAAATTTTGCATATATATTGCAGGAATGCTTCCCCAAACATCACAGAAAAAATTTCTTGGACACACCCCCTCCCCTCATGCTCAAATTGGCAAACATTTTGACAAGTAAAGCTATCGGATCCATAGATCCCATATTTCAAACTTCCATAACTTTGGCAAAACTAATCCGATTTTAATGTTTGGTGACATTTTGGTCATGTTTTGTCATCTAGATTAGTTCTGCATTTCAAATATATGCATTTTTGAAATTAATTTTTTCATTTTTTTGTGAAAATATAATTTATTTTCGAAAAAATTTTTTTTTCAAAATTTATAATTGCGAATTTTTGTTTTTAATCGATTGTGTTAGTCAAATTAGTATAAAAATCAACATTAAACCCGATTCTGAGGAGGTCCAATTTTTTGTCAAAAATCATGCTGAAATTGGCAAAAAAAAATATGAATTTTTGAAAATAAAATTTGTAGGAAAAAAAGCATGTACCCTCCCCTCATATCCGAAAAAAATGTTATTTTCAAAATTTAGAATTGCGAATAATTGCGAATTGCGAATGTAATAATTAATTAGAGATTAATTCTGCATTGCACAAATAATGCCTGGATGTATGTTTCATTACACTGTGAACGAGTATTGCGCTGTCGGTTACACCCGACAGCAACGTTCTTACTTGTTTTAAAGGGGACATTTAATTCCAAGCTTATTTAAAAACTTTGCAAATATTTATTTTAGTCAGAACTACACAGAAATGCACCGTAATTTAAGTTGTTTCATTAGCCAGCCGCAAAGCTTAAATTAAACTTGGATTTTCCTGCTGATAATGCAGCATACAGCAGCTTTTCTGATAAGTTAAATGTGGACTGTGTTTGACAATTGCTTTAAGCATATCGCAGACACAGAAACAAGTCGTAAATTTAATTCGTATCAAAACTTCGCATGACAGAAGAAAAGAGAGTTTCAAAAGCTTTTCAATGCTGCTTTTCCTCAGCATCTGTCAAAAAAATAAACAAAACTGAAAATGTTATCGTGCTCAACGTTTATGCGCAAATTGCTTCCAGGTTTTCAGCGCTGTCTGTCTGTCGCCTTATCGAATTTCAGACAACGGCAACGATTGAAGATGATGCCAGGACTCAGGATACGCGACACGAGACACAGGACAGACTCCTGTTGTTGCCAATGGGCGCCGATTTTCCTTGGCGCGGCATAGTAAAGTTTCTTAGCTCAAGGCGTGAAATGAAATCGTATATATATATATATATATATATATATAATAGTATAATGCGTGTGTTCAAATAACAATTGTGACAACTTGTGCGAAAAGTTCTGCAACAGGAAATTACTTTAATTTGTGAACTTGACTTTATCAAACTACACGATCCAACAACTTGTGTCTTTGTTACCCACAAATAGTATTTCATCGATGGCTTAAAAGTCAATAAGCCAACTTCATCATATTGCCATATGTCTACTTTATGGTGCCCAGATGGATATGGAAATGGAACCGTCTAAGTCGCTTTGATGGCGCATAAGTAAGTGGCCATGAATAATTCATGACCTATTTATACAAAATCGAAATGATAATCGTGCACTTTAGCATTTAAATCAGTGCAAGAGAGATGCTGCCTGGCCGTCTATAGCCAAATGGCTGGCTGAAGGGCTACGGGTAGGGGTAGGGGTTGGGGTAGGGGTAGGTGGTAGGTTTGAGGAGTGAAAAAGCAAACAAATTTACATTCAACTGGAATGAGTGACGTTTTCAGCTGCTGAAATTATTGAGCAAAGCCATGTCGAATGGGTAAACGAAAAACAAAAGCCTTTTGTGGGTAGCTTGCATAGCTACATTTAACTAAAGGGATAACTATAAAGGTATAAGCATTGTATTTTTGGCTATGTTGTTCAGGTTTCGGAAACAGGGGCTATTTAACTGTTACCCGAATTTTCTTTTGATATTAAAAAAAAAACATTTTCAAAGTTCTTTGGAAGCACATTAAAAATGTGCAATGATTAAAGAAGGTAAATAATCTCTTTCTTTGCAGTCAATTGGATTCTACGAAATCATTTATTTAAAAGCTAAAATTTTTAAGCACAATTAATCCCGAAAATGTATATAAGTAGCTTACCTACAGTTTACCTATATACATACTTTTAGTTACACTTGTAAATTATAAAATTAATCCAATTTTCATATACTTAAAACTACATCTTTATATATTTTTTGACAATTCATAAAAATAAGTATATTTATCTAAATTATTAAAAATTGTATACAAATTTTTTGTTACACTTATAAGTTATAAAATAATTCAATTTTCATATACTTAAAACTACTTGTGACAATTCATAAAAATAAGTATATGTATCTAATGATTCCGTATGAATTTAATCCGCATAGATTATTTGACAAATTTGCTCATCCGTTAAGATGGCTATGCATATCGTTCAAATGAAGCGATAACCATCTATAATTACGACACTGTGAACAGCTGTAGCCACTTTTCATTTCCTCGTCATTACCGTAACGCAGACTTGTTGCCGTCTGCCGCCTGCCAGTTGCCAGTTGCCACTTTGCCACTTGCGAGGCCAATTGACATTTATGGCTTGTGCGGGCATGCAAGGCCGTCGATAACACGCCTCACTAAACGCTCGAAGGAATACCGAACTCGAGTTCACCATAAAACCCATTGCAGATGCGAGGATTCAATATGCTCAAGAGTCAAGTTCGTATCGGCACGAGTATTTATTCATAACTGGTGTGGCGCTTAACCCGTCCCCCCCTCTCCCCTCTCACGCATTGACAGGGCTGTCAAGCATGCGTTTTTTTTGCGTTAAATTGTCCTTGTTGAAAGGAAATCGCATACACTTAATGCGCCAGTAAACCCTATTTGCATGAGTTGAAGTCGAACGTGACGCAGGGTGGGGAGAGGAGAGGGGGATGGATAAGCATCTCGCTTCGCATTGTTGTCAGCAGCTGCTGAAATGCATTTCGCCAGACAGTTGATAAACGACATGAGTACCGAGTACTGAGTACTGAGTACTTTAGAAGTCGAGTTTACTTTTTGCTTCACACATGCAAACGTGGCTGAAAACGGCAAATCTTACTATGGATTTTCACATTCTTTAATATAAAAATGCCTCAAGTGCGGCAGTGACTGATGATTGTCTCTCGTTTCTCCCATTTCTTATTGTTTTTATTTTGTTTCACATTTCTTTTTTTTATTTTTATCGCGCACTTGTTGCGGCGGCTTTACATAATTTATGATCTTTACTGTAATTGCCCTATTTTATGTCTGCACCCGGCAAAGATTTAACGACCAAGAAAAATTCGCCCGCCTTCTTCCCGGCCGTGGCCATCTACGTAGGCGTTGTCGTTTTCTTATCATGTGGCATATTACATGGACCAGGGCCCGGCAGGCAGGACTGTGGCACTTAAGCCCTTTAAAATTTATGTCAAATGCATTTGTAAAATATGCCAAACGTACGAGTGGTAAAACCGATTTCTGCGCCACTTAAACTAACATAGTACCAGGCACAGTGGTATAATAATAAAGATATAAAAAAAATTTAAATGCTTAAAACAATTTTTAAAATACAAGTAAATTTTATAAATATGCAAAACTAATATTTGAAATAAAATAATTTATTAATTAACATTACTTTGTCTAATAAATTTTAAACAACAATAAATTCGATTATTGTCTATATTATTTTGAATGCAATATATTTTCTTGCAAATTTATTTGGCTTAAAATATTATAATAAAAAAATTATTTAAATTCCATTAAATAATCAGACAGATTTATTTTACTATATAACAAATAACTATAAAATTGAACAAATGCACATTTCATAATAGTATTATCCACGGTACAAGAAAATCGCTCGACCGCCAATGTCGCTGCCAATGGAAAACGTTTTCCGCCATCGTTCGAGTAAAAACAAAGTACGACCAACCAAAAAGAAAAGAGGCAAATAAAAAAAAAAATAAAAAATCTTTGTGCATTTTCGTGCAGTTGGTTGTGGCAAATGTTCGTGCAAGGAAAATGTAATTTTTACTACACGTTTGAGTTTGGGACACACACACGCAGCTTGTATGTGTATGTGCGCACATATGCATATAAGTCGCAAATGCAACAAAATGGCGACAGGCGGCCACGTTCCTTGTCTCTCAGTGTGTGTTGTCTTTATCAGCATCGTTCTCACCGTCCTCATCGTCGTCTGTGAGTTTTTTGCTTGGCTTTTATAGAAAATACATTTTCACATTTTTGCCTGTAAGCAGTCGCCAGCGTCTTACACTAGGCATGCCCTGCGATACGATTCGAAAAAGGGTATATAGAAAACAAAAATCTGTTCAGAATATTATTAGACTCAGTGAAACCAGAAAGTGTACAACACAACACTAATTAAGTAAATACAAATAAATATATATAAATTTGTGCTGAACATGGGCCTGTATCTCGATTTTAACCTGTTAAGGTTTAAATCATATGATGATTATCTAAACTCATTCTTTAAGCCGGAAGACTATCGTTATTTGTCCGGTTTGACAGCCATCAAAAAATTGGTGAAACTCGGCTATCGCAGCAGCGCTAAAGTGTACGAAGAAAACGAATTTAACACAGTCCAGACCCAAATACATGAGCATTTAAATCCGAAGGTCTTATCGAGCGTCCTCTTTGGCAACTACTTTAAAGGCACCGATGCGGCCTTATTCGCTTTAAAGCAACGTGAGGAGGCTAATATGCTACTGAAACTATCGGTAGGCATATAAATATTTGTATTTATCAATTATGTATATCACATCTGCTTGCCATAGACCATTATCTTTTTGCAGGTACGCCAGCGTAGCGGATTTGATATATCCGGCTATATTGATTATGAGAAAAGTTTGCGCGACTGCAGCTTTAAGGTGCCCGAGCATACCAATTGGAGAGGCGTGTTTGAGGGTCGAGTTTTGCTGCGCCCAAAGCCAAACGATTTGAGCTATTACGACTGGCACAAGGGAACCGTTTTTCACACAGATACTGATAATTTTCAAGCTATGCGTAGCAGCGATACTTTAATCTTCAAGCATAAAGCCGATCACAAGCTAATTCCAGTCACCACAAGGCACAATCGTCACTCTGAAAATGTGCATCGTGTCATGATTCAGTCTGAATTATATGGTTTTATAATATTATATGATCATATTGTACGATAACACTACATTTGAAAATGTTTGATATCTTTAAAAAAAGTTTATGGCAAGCTTATAATTTCTTTACATTTATTTCGGACACACATTTTTATATTTTATATTATTTATCACGAGGTATATCAGCGTCGTTCATCAAGTGTTTTAACCTTCTTCGTTGTTTTCATCCTTTATCTTATGCAAATAATGCATGCTGCATGCAAAAATTTCTTACCATAGCTTATGGCCTGCCTGTATAGGCAGGTGTGTGTGTGTGTGTGTCTACATGTGTGTTACACACGTGATAGTGCTCCAAATTTGGTCACGAAATGGCAAAAATGTTTTTGGCATTAAAGAAGTGCCAATGATGGTGCCCAGAAAGACGGAAGGCTTTTGGCATAACTAAAGTTCTGTCTTAAATTTGATTTTTCAATAAAAAACCAAAAAATTATATAAATGAAAGAAGAAGAAAAAAAAAAAATATATATATATATATATATGTTTATATATGTTTATAAATCAATACGCACTTCTGTGCAAATATGTTTGTGCGTGCGTGCACAATATATATTGAGCAAATAAAATGGCACCAACAGGCACGCACCATATTGTATTTATGTAAATTTATTTCCGTTACATTTCCGCCATTCAATTGAAAATCGTCGTGTGATTTTTTTTTTCTTTACCCTTGCGCATATTTGTACTGCTGTTTCGCCCACACACCAAAAAAAGAGCACAGAAATTGGGCCCAGAAATCACAGCAGGCTGTTCAAAATTCACAACAAAAAAAAAACACACACACAGGAGCAAAGAAAAGACTTCGAAAAAACTACAAATATGCAACATTTCATTTATAATATATTCGTTGGCTGGGCTCGCTGCGAGACTGTTCAGTCCGCAATGTAAATTGTGGCAAGTCAATCTGAATGTTGTTTTCAAACTGTAACTGCGAATTATTACTTCAATTTATAAGACTTCAATAAATGTTACGCAATTATATTTGTTGAAATTTTTTGTTTGCAATCAAATATTATTAAATCACAATTGAAATAATATTAAATTTGTATATTTAATACAAGTTCGTATTGTGCTGGCAATTAAACAGACAAAAACTGGCTCGTACCATTTTTGCCTGATAGAATATTATTATATTTTTGTACATTTTGTAATTTATTTATGCACACCAAATATCGATAGGCAAAATCTGTTTAAAATACTAAAAAAAAAAGTAAAAATAAAATTATACGATAAATTTCGCTCGGAACTATTTTTCCCATCTGTTTACAAAAATACTAAAAGTCTAATTGTATATATGTAAGGTATCAAAGAGAGAAGTTTTATATTAACATCGAAAATAGTTAAGGAGGTTTTCTTACTTCCTGTACCAATTTCAAGTTGTTACTTTCGAAATAAACAATTTATTCAGCTGCTAGAAGCTTGAAAAACTTTTATTGGTCTATTTGTACACTCTTGCACTTTGTGTAAATACGAAAAATAGGTCAGCATTTACTATGTGTAAATTGAAATAAAATGTCTATTGAAATTCAACAGCTTTCTTTGCTTATGTCTATAGGAATTCAATTCATTTGCTTTATATTGTCATATCTAAATTGTCTCTGTCTCTTGGCTCATTGTTGTTGCTCAAAAAGACAAACAATGGATAGCTTATTGTTTTTCAAACAGATGCACACAAACACAAACTTTTCACACACACAGATGCACATTCGGCTTGTTGTCTATTCATCAGAGCAAAAGGACCGATAAGAGCATACGTGTAGCTGATGAATAGGAAATTGCAAAAATCTCGAATGCACATTGTGCTCTTAATTAAACGCCCAAAATCAGAGCTTTGTCAAAAGCAACGAGCAACGATTAGCGAGCAGAGAGTAACGAGTAACGAGTAACGAGTAGCGAATAGTACAGCTACAGCTCATTATTATTGTGATTATTTTCGGCTATGGACCTGAATAGGTGCCTCATATCGAACCGATGCCCCACTGCGGCCAATAACAATAGCAAATGCTCATCAATGCGGTTGGCTGCCCATCAAAATGTGCACATGGCGGCTGTTGATGTTGCCAGCTGCCTCAACACATGGATTTAATTTCCTGCAATGCACGCAACCAAGTCTAACACCCCTCCCCCCTCCCTTTTTGTCCAAATCCATTTGAGGTTTAATGCGTGTGCGGCCTGACAAACTCATTTACCATTTATGGTACACTAAAGAAAAAACTTTTGTGTTGATAAACTTGCAACATTATGAGGCTGCAACTGGCGTTGAATGTTGCACCAAGTGTTGCCCAATAATCTAGTAAAGTATGTACCAACTTTGGTGGTCGCACAAAACTTTGGCTCAGAAGTTTTGGCCAAGTGTAGCCGGAATAAGTTGAGACAACGCTGACAGCAGGCTGCAGTTGCAGGCCAGAAACATTGGCACATTCATCATTTTTGAAGCCCCGAGCACAAGGCACCCGAGTGTGGCAGCAACAATAAAAGCAACAGTAACAACAACAACAATAGCAGCAGCATCAACAGCATCAACATCAGCAGATGTTGCAGGCGGCCGCGGCAAGTTCTTGTCACATGTCACGTCGCCTGCCTCAGTTGTTGGCCAAAACTAGAGCCGGAGCTGCTGTTTCTGCTGCTGACGAGAAACAGGCCTCTGGAATTTTCGCCACTGGCATTTTTCGCATACTGTTTGAAAAGTTTTCTCTGCAATCCAAAGAATTCCGTCATACACTGTATTAAACGGGCGCTTTAAACTTGCAACGATTTAAGCTTCAGTTCGGCAACTGTTTAAGAGCCATAAATAACTATGAACTGGTTCGCAAAGTGGCACGAAAACTAGCTCATAAATGCTTGGAAGATATTTGAAATATTTTGCTGGAATTTGGGATGGGTGCTATTAATGGTTGTGGGTTGCATTTAATCTAACCTATTTTAAACGGGCTTAAGACTGAATAAAAAGAAACGTAAAGAAGAACTTAAGCATGCTGTCATGCTGTCCGTCTGTCCGGATGAACGCAACTTTTTTCGGCACTATTGAAGATGGAGACTTGAAACTTTGGATATATAATTGACAAGCCACGCCCACTGGGAGGCTGGCAATTCGATAACATGTCGATACACCTCAAATCGCAAATCGATGAAAGGTGAATATTTCCAACAATTTAAAAGATAGAGCCACCAGATTTGGTATGTAGATAGCTAGTGACCTCCCCCACAGATTCCACCCTTATATCCCGGCCACGCCTACTGAAAAGCCCCCCAGCGCCCCGCCCTAAAAAATCGGTAATGCCACAGTTTTTAGGCTAGAGCTACCAAATTTGGAAGGTATGTAGATAACTGCTCACCTACTTTAAAGATCGGTATAAAAATTTTGCCCACGCAATTTTGATATGTGAAGTTCTCGGATCTATAGCTCCATAACTTTGTCAAAACTGATCCGATTTTCATGTTTGATGGCATTTTGATCATGATTTATTTATTTATTTCAATTAGATCGATTTTGCATTTAAAATATGTAAATTTTCCAAAATAAATTTTTTTGGAAAAAAAAGCATGTACTGTTCCCTCATAACCGAAAAAAAATTTTTTGTTTTCAAAATTTAGAATTGCGAATTTATCTTTTTAATGGATTGTATTTGTCATAACTAATTAGAGATTAATTCTACATTGCACAAATAATGCCTGGCTGTATGTTTTATTACACTGTGAACGAGTATTGCGTTGTCGGTTACACCCGACTGCAAAGTTTTTACTTGTTTTAGTTTTTTCAATGATTGCACATTCTAACTGTATCTAACTGAATAATATTCTTCTAAGAAACGATATAAATATTATATTTAAGTTCTTAAAAATCCGATTGAATCCTTTATATACCTGATTATATAGAATTACCAAATGCTTATTCTAACCCAAATTAAGCCTTCAATTGACAGCTTAAGCACCGTATAAATTATTAACCACTGAATAAATGTAAAGTTTAAATAAATTTTCCTTGAAAAAAACTATAATGAAGCCACAAATCGATTTGAGTTAAAATGTGAAAATATATTTTTTTACTTTACAGAATTTGAATCATAAATTAAATAAGAATAACACATAAGTCAGTTCGGTGCTTGTACGTTTTGTGTTTGTGTGTGTGGGTGTATGTGCATATTGGTGAGTCCGTCTCTGGGTAATTGCTTAGCCCCGAAGAGCGGCGCCGCCACGCCTTCTGATGACGCTACGACGATTGCCACGGCGATTCTTGCGACTGCCACGACGACGTCCGCCACGACGACGACGGCTGCTCCTGTTGCGGCGGTTACCACGACGGCGACCGCGGCGCACCACGCGTCTGGCACGGGCATCGTCATTGCTGGACCGGATCACGGTCTCCTTCTTGTTGCCGTTGTTGTCGACCGTGTGGCGGTGCTCGTTTGACTGCACTCCGCCTTGGTTGCCCTGCACTCGATCGCCTTCCTGCTCCTGCTCCTCTTCATCTACCTCCGACACCTGGCGTTCTTCAACATCCACCGTCTTGTTGTCGTCCGTCTGTTCGACCTGGTTGCGACGCTGTGCGGAGACCTCGGTAACCGCCAGCAGGCAGCAGAGCGCCGCCAAAGCAAAGATCAGTGCGTATTTGGGTGACATGCTCGATCCGATTGTTGCTTGTGGAAGAACACCGGAAATGTTTGTGATGCTCCAGTTGCACCAGCAGCCCGGTTTTATAGCGGTTTCAGTGTGTAGCTTAAACGGCGACCAGCAACTGTTTAAATATTTGTCCAATGCAAGGGACTCCCGCCGCCAGCTGTGTTTGTTGTTTGTTGGCTGCCGCCCGAAACTTGTTGGCCATGTTAGCTACTATTAGCTTGATCTTTTGTTGTTGCCTCTCTGCTGCTGTTAGAGATATATATTTTTCGCTCTGGGCTTTCAATGCATTAGAGCATCCGCGTTCCTTTGCTTCAGATAATTGGTTTCTTCTTTACTGCAAGCCAAACACGCTAACCCCGTTTGCCAACCGGAAATATCATTTAACGTAAATAATCGAATTGTGCACAAAAGCGTTTTTAGTTGTGCTTTTCCGCATCTTTTTCCATCGTTTCTTTTCTTTACACATTGGACAAGCCAAAGGTTCTTTATTTCCTGTGGCAGTTATGACCATCCCAGTGCTCTTGTTAAGGGTAACGCTGTACAATGCGCAGATTTAACTTTTTGAAACATTTATCTATGGAATTTTTGTTAAATAAACAAAATAGCGTTGATATTGGGTTTCAAATATGTTGGGTGGCATTTTTGTCTTAATTTATCATCTAAATTGATTTTAAATATATGAATTTTTAAAATAGGATTTTTATGAACTTTTTGGTATTCACCATTACTAAATTTTGAAATTTGGTGATTTTTGATTTGGTTGTTTTTGTACTGTGAAAGAGTATTGTGCTGTCGGTTACACCCGACTACAATTTTCTTATTTTCTCCTTTTTTAACGTTATTATTTGCATGGCATTAAATATCGTTTTTACTGTAGTCTTTTAATGTACGTTAAATTTTTTTTGTATATAAGTGAAGTAATTCTAAAGCAAACAAATTCCTCTTCAGATTATATTCACTGTTTACAATGTGAAATATGTTAATTGGGATTCTCATCTGTTTGTCTGAAAGCAAAAACATTTTCTTTTAAATTAGTAAATATTTTCGTTTTAGGACTAGATTATGACAGTATAAAATAATGCGGTCAGTCAAAGTTTAAATATACTTTAAAGTTTTATTTGAGCTGATATGCAGTAAGCAGAGTATTGTGTAGTCAGTTGAGCCGCTTGAGCTTGTCTTGGTTGGTTTTTGTTACCATTTTGCTGGCGGTGCTTTGTGTGCGTTTGCAGATCGAAATCAGCGACTATTAAAAACTGCAAAGCAAACAGCTTGCAGCGATTTACTTGGGCCTTCAAATGAATTACAAATTGACGGCAGCAGCAGCAGGATATGCAGGAGCAGCAGAATGTATAGGAACAGGAACAGAATGCTGAATGTATTCTTTTTTTGTATTTTTGGCCAGTTGCCAGCAATCAAACATATTTATTGCGCTTAAGCGCGCTGCCAATAATTTGTGCTTTGACAGTTGAGAAGAGGGCGGGCCGAGGCGGAGGCGGAGGACAAGCATTAAGAGCCAGTTGAAGCACGTGCAGCAAGCGGAAATCACGTGGCGGGCATTTGTTGAAATGATTTAGAACTGTTTATTATTTAGCCAAAGCAGCTGTGTGCCTTTATTTGCAAGAATCTGCAACGCTTTATATTTATTTTTCCTCAATTTTTTATTTATTTATTTATTTTTGTCTTGTCCGAGGCAGCTTCAACAGCTTCGCATTGTTTTTCACATTTTATTACTGATAGTTTATCAAGCAATGGGAGCCGATTTCTGTGCAGCAGAGCGAGTGTTATTTAATATGCTGCCATTATGAATTTTCTCTGCGAGTAAAAGCTAATTAAAAAGCGCTTAATTTTTGCACAAAGCTTTCTTTCAATTACCAGTCATCAAAAGAGCTCGCATGTTGCTGCAATTTGGCCAAGCCCTGACCAAATGCTTAATTGGCCAACGAGAAACGGAAAATCGAATTACCTGGTTAAAAATAAACAAATAAAGCAACAAAAAAAGTTATTTCTTTTTGCGTGTACACATACATATTTTTAATGTAAGGCACGCTCAGAAAATTATAATTGAAGTGTTGGTTTCTGTACAATAAACAATTTTAAATTAATTATAAATAATAAATTATAACATTTTAGAAATTCTCATGTTTCTCATGTCTCATAAATAATTTAACAATATTTTTCCATCGGTATATAAGTCGATCTGTTCGAATTATTGTGGAAAATCTTTAAAATATCTTTATTTTTAAATTACTTCTAAATTGTGAAATATATTTTAAAAAAAATGTTTTATGTATCAGTACTGGATCTAAATCCAAGTAATCTGATTGACCCTTGATTTGGTTCGACATGAAAAGCGAAAACAACAACAAAAAATACGTCAAAGAAATACCCAGAACTAAGCTCCCAAAATTCACATAAATAAATACAAATATTCTCAAATATTTTGTTTAATATGTCGCAAGAGAACACACAAAGTACCGCAGCCGTTGAAGAGTCTCGAAGCGCCGTTCAGCCCGACTATATCGAAAATATTGAATTCGATACCGACGATGAGCTGATCAATGTGCCCGTTCCGAAGGGAGTGAATGTGAGTGGCGACACCAACGAATTGGATGCCTATCGGTGTATTGTGTGTAAAATGGCGCCGTTCGGGGCGCTCTATCAGTGCCATAACGGGCATAACATCTGCGGCGGCTGCTACCAGATACGCGTGCTCGACAAGATGCTCGGCTCCGAGCTGGGCACCTGTCCGCGGTGCGCCGTGCGCATCTATCGCCACGAACCCTATCGCAATTTCAACGGGGAGCGGGCGCTCGCCGATCTCATTGTGGCCTGTCACAATTGTGGCGTTCACCTGCCGCGCGGTCGTCTGCGCAAGCACGGCCAGGTGGAGTGTCCCAAGCGCCTGGTGGCGTGCAAGTACAGGCGCCTGGGCTGTAAATGGAGCGGGGCGGTGGGCGAGGATGTGCCCAGCCATGAGAAGATCTGCGAGTTTCGTGGGAAGCAGGGGGTTCAGATGCTGGAGATGCTGCAGCAGCGCCAGCAGGAACGCGATGCCAAACAGTTTCTGCTGGGCAAGATAATGAAGTTACTGCAGCTGCCGCATATAACGGTGCGCTTGCTGCAGCTGCTGCCGCATGCTGTCGGCTTTCCGCGCAACACCTTCAAGTCCGGCAGCGTTTTCGAGGCGTTCAGCCAGCGCTGGTGCATCCAGCTCAAATGGCAGACAACCAACGATGCTGCCGGATCAACAGCTGATCAACAGAACTCCAATTGCAGCGTTCTCTTTCGGATGTGCCTCGAGTCGCCCGAGGTATGTCGCGGCCTCGGACTCACCTACACTCTGGTCAGTGGCACCTACTCGGATGTGCGCTTCCGCCCGAATCTGTGCGAAAAATTCGACTTTAACAGTGACAACGTGCACGGTCCGCCCACTCTGCTATATAAGAACACTTTGCAGAACTGCGACAGGCTGCTTAATGAACGCGGCCTATTCGCTCGGCTGCTCATGGCTCGCATTTAATTATTGATTCGATTACATACATACTTATATTTGTATTAAATACTCGCGCATGTACCTATAATTAGTTGGTTAAAAAAAATTAAATTCAATTTAATAACAAGAAATCGAGGATTTAGTTACAATATTAAAATTGTAAGATAATTTCCTACTACACTTTTATGCAGTTTTCGAAATAACACACGATTTGCTGAAAATTCAATATACAAAATTCAATTTTCATATATCTATACTTGCTAAGAGCACTCAATCTTTGGCATTCTAAATAAAAAATATTTCTTCAATTTTCAGTAGTTCAATAAAAACTGTAAAACAAAAATAAAACCAGTGCCAAGATCGAATTTCTATTGGGTATATTTTGGGAACACTTAGACGGATCTTGCGTTTCTTTTACTTGAAGTTGTTGCTTTCTTTTTTATACAAATGTTATGTGTGTGTTTGTGTTGTGTAATGTTTTTTTTTCTTAATTTTACGTTAATTTGTAATAACTTTATAATTTGTTCTCTTTTTTTTACAACTTTTCTACTATTAGGAAACTTTTTTATGTCCTAGAATAAATTTTTTTCAAAATTCAAATATAGAACTTGTTTTTTAGGGTAGAATTATTTTTCAATGTAAAGATAAACACAGAGACATTCAGTAAATTAGTATTATGTTGCTTTATTATAAATCTATCGACCAAGGTTTGGTTAGGTTGCCTTTCTGACCAGATGGTCGTATAGAACTACACTGCCATATAATGGAGATATAATACTTGTGCGATTCGGATTAGGCCTATGTTCTGATGCTGTTAGGGAAATGATTTTGTGATCGCCAGTGTGCTTGAACATTAGCGATGAGCCATAGTGCAAGACCTCATAGTTGTCGCTATTATTAAAGGAAGTCGTACCGCTGTGCCAATCATAAAAGCTCAAATTGCTGCGATTGGGTCGCAGCAGAAGGCGACCCTGAAAAACGGCCTTCCAATTGGTAGCCCCATTTACTTGCTGGCTGCAGGCACGCAAGCTGGACGCATAATCTATATAACCCGATATATCAAAGCCGCTGCGCTGTCGTATTTGCAAGAAGATAATAGTCTGGCATTGGAACAGTTAATGGTTTAGTCAAGTTACATAGATAAATCGGCATATACTATTGTTTACCGATAGCTTCTTGTTCATGTTGGCCTCCTCTCGTTTGGCCAGGGCAACCAACACCGGATCATCACTTGCCAGATAACTGCTAAAAAGTTTACTTGATACCGACTTTGGATTTAATAACTCAACCATCAAGTTTTTGTTCTTGTAGAAATCATCCTCTTCATATATGATGGCATTTGTGCGATAGCCGAGTTTCACCAGATCATTTATGACCTTCGTGTTGTTCAAATACCTATATTCCTCAATTCGGGTATAAGATTTTAGATAATCCGCATAGGTTTCGAATTTGAGCAGATTATAATCGCCACGCGCTTTCATTATAACTGATCACTCTAACTAAACATATCTTGGTATGTTGTATATAGTATAAGATGTTTATTTATTTTTTTTTTTTGTATTTTTTGTTTGGTGTTTTATTTTGTTTTGTTTGGTTCTTTTTATTGTGTTATATTTGTAGTGTTTGGTCAAAGTTTAAGTATATAATTGATTTTACATTAAACAAAGCTTACTATGTGTGAATCCTTCAAAAAATATAAAGATTTTTCAAAACTCTAAAATTTATTATAGAAATGTTCAGAAACTAAAATCGAAAATTCTGTTTATACTGATTATACTGCATAATTAATTTTATTTGATATTGAAACCGAAACTTACAAGTTTTAAATTATTTCATCTGCACGAATGTCTCTATATTAATTCAATAAAAGTGTTTATTTAAAGCTAATGCACACAGCCGTTTAGCACACACACACATATACATATTTCACACTGTCTCACATCATTATGCAGCCGGCTAGGGAGCAGTGCCTGCTATAAGTTAGTCTACACTCAGTCCAAATGATGCTCACGCGTTGTTCGCTTTTGCCTGGCGGCGTAAATTACGCGCATAAAATGAACATTAGATTCATATTTTAATGTGCACACACCAAAAACACAGGCACATGCACACATATGTACTCACATGCCATAAATAAAAGCAGGTTAACTGGAGCTCTACTCCAGGCAATGCCAGCGACAGCTACAAATAAAAAAAAAAGAAGAAAGGTTATGGCAAATAACCTGAAGCTATTACAAACACAAACAACCATCCCACTTACGCACACATAAAGCGGGTGGTTGTGTGTGGGTGTGTGTGTGTGTGTGTGTGTCTACTTATTTCCATTACAAATGAGCTTATTATGCGCCCGAGTCACAAAGTCATTGCGACTTAAAAGGATTTGCATGTGATTAGCAGCACGAAATGTAAACAAAATTTCTTGCGCCAAAAGACAAAAACCAACAGGAAATGAAAAACTTTTTCCTTTAATTTGGCGTAACACAAATACCCTTTCTGTAAGCCTACACACATTCAATAAACTAAAAAAAAATGTCTTCTTCTTTTTGCCCAAATAAAAAGAAATTTTTTTAAAATATTTTTTATGTATATATTTTTATAATTACATCTTCACTTCTACACATATATCATATAAATAGTAAATTGCATTTTAGAAAGTGGTTTCCAAATTTATACTTAAAATATAGTTTTTATTTTATTTGTGAAATATTTAAAAATTTTCGATATAAGCTTTTTACTGTACCTTATAAAAAAACGTTACAAAAGCCGTCATTATGTTGATATAGTCTCACAGGTATTTCCCAACAAAAGACGATTTGTAAGCACTTGAAAAGTTGAGCAGCCGAAAAGTTACACACATACACACTCTTTAAATGCGTGTATGTGTGTGTGTGTGTGTTATTGTGTGTTTGTAGGTACTTGATATTTGTGTTTGTGTAGCGTATTTGGCAAATTGCCTTTGGCAACGGGAGGCATTAAAACAATGAACACATCATAATCATAATTTTTGTTGCCTAATTTCAGGGACACGATTCGTATGTGTGTGAGTGTATGTGTGTGTGTGTGTGTGTGTTTGGATAGGTGTGTGTAACTGTGAATGCTGCTCAAATAGAATGCATAATTTAGCCAGCTCTGAGGTAGAATGACTGAGCAGCTGTTTGTCTCGACTTGGCTTAACCTGGTAATGGGAAATCGAAATCCTTAAACTCAGCACTGGCATCAACCTGGCTGACAGACGCCTTGAAGTTGACTTTGAGTGGCGCCTTACGCTTCAATTGTCCTGCATAATGGAGAATTTCTTGATTTTCCTTCTTTTTTTTTGCATAAGCCTTGAATTTTTGCACAAAAGCATCTCTGAACAAATAGAAAACGTCTTTGCTTTTTAGCCCAGGCGTTGACGTCTAATTGAAGTTGACTTAAAAGTGTTGCCTGTTGAACAGAGTGGAAAAAAAACAGGGCAAACAATCCCATCGATTTTTGTATTTGGAAAAATGTGTAAAAACTAATTTGTTCAGAATTTATTTCGTATTCCATTTTTTTTTTTATTTATTTGTGTAACTTAACTTTTCGAATAGAACTGAATTGATGATCGATTTTTGTATTTGGAAAAATATGTAAAAAATTTTTATTTATGTACAGAATTTACTTTCTATTACATTTCATTCCATCAACGGCGTTTACTCTTTTTGTATTTGTGTAACTTAACTTTTGGAATAGAACTGAACTAAGAAAATCTATTGTTTTGTTTAGGGTTTTAAATGCGATACACTTATTTATTTCCCAATGATTATTTATCTAAATACACAATCTGAAGTTAGATTTTTTTTAAAAAACTTTAATCTCCGTTAGATGTTGAAGCATCTTTTATACGACCTTTAGCCAAGCTGATATACAAATACCTATTTAAGATGTGTGTGTGTGTATGTATATCTACTTATAATGACGTCAACTGGGCTGTCATATAACAGCAATGACTTGCTAAATACACACACTCACCCCTGCACATATGGTTCAAGTGAGCATTCGCTCAACCTTTTGGGCAGACATCCATGAAAAAGCAAACAAGTCAAAAGCGAAAGACCAAATAAAAAATAAAAGAGAAAGAAGCGAAGAGAAAAACTCAGACAGCTCATGAATGCAGCCCATTGAATTGGCAGTTGGCACAAAAGACTAGACTCCAAGTTTAGCTAAAAGCCAAATAAGTAAATATATATATATATATATATAAACATATATAAGGGAATTGCGAAATTTGTTGTGCTTTTGAATAAATAAATCGCAGCGCAAATAAAGGTGAATGGCAAAATAATAAATAAAAAAGAAAAGAAAAAAAGCCGAGTTAGACAACAAACTTGAGAGCCTATATGATAATGGGCAACGATGATGTCAAAGTTTGTGTTTGCACTCAGCACTTGGCCAAGTTCAAGTTGTGCTCATATCCAGTCAGAGTTTTAAGTACTCAGAAAATCGACGAACACAATTTAAGCCAAAGATTTTGCCCACTTCAAAGGCGCCGCTTATCGTTGGCGTCACTTAAATTAAGCATGTGGGCCACGTGGCACAAGGGCCGATGGCTATTAGGCGACAGAGCAGAGCAAACTGTGCATAAAACTCAATCAAGTCGAGACAAGGAGTAGAGCAACAATAACAACAAGTACAACACACACACATAGACATACACACATCAATAGCCTTTACATACCTCAACGCTCTGGCATTGTCCCTGCAGGCATGTCAGGCTCTAATGCCAACTCTGACACGCTCCTTATTCCCGAAGCTCTGGCTCTCCCCTTTCCGCTCTCTGTCTCTCTATCACTGTCTGTCTCTCTCTATCTCTCTGTGTTGCTAAAATAGAAATCAGCGTGCAAGACAAGACAACTGCAAGAATCCTTAACTGAAATTCCACTGTTTTGGCAACAAAAAGGGCCCAAACAAAATGTTACCCCAAATATCCGTGTATCGTGTATGTTGCATCTTTGGCCCTTTTGCTGCTCGGGGCCTTAGCAACGTCAGAAAAAAAATAACAAAAATAAAATAAAAACAAAAGAAAACAGGAAAACAAGTCAAATAACTTAAGTAAATGTGCGAAAGGCCTTAAGAGCTGAACTCGAGTGTCGGCGCCCCCCTGGAGCCCCTCGAGTCCTTGCTTAAATAAACATGTGATATTCAGCGACTTTCTTATGTTAATTTCATTTAGTTAAGCTGCCGGTACTAAGCTGAACAATGTAGTTGGAATTGAGAGTTTTTGAATCTTGTGATAATGTGACGGAAATGGGGAAAATTCAGGGAAATATATTAGATATTATAATTATTAAAAGTACACAAGTAATGTGGAAATTAAATAAGACTAATAATAGCATATTTTAAATAATTTAATATTTTTTATTTGACTTGTATCAAATCGCTAGAAGTATATATTAATAAGTCAGCCAAATTTTGAGAATAAACAATTTCCTAGAAGATATTCTCTTAACTGCAAGAACTTAATAATAATGTAAAAGTGAAGTGATAAAACAATTTAAATATAATTGAACATAGGATAGCCAGCTTTCTTGATTTTCTTGGTACATAAAACTAGCTTTCATAGGGGAGAAATGAAATCCCAATATGCACCTCTGGTGTTATGAAAAACAATTTGAAATTTGCTGTTTTAATTTTCATAGCTGTCCCAATCGATCATTTCGTTTGAGCATATTTATTGAAACCCTCTTAAATCACATGACCCACACGAATGATTTATTTGCGCACACGGTGTCGTGTGTGCCTGTGTATGTGTATGTCTTCCATAACAGCATCCACATATGTTTCCCAATGCCAATTTTCCATTTTAAATGCGAGCTAATTTATTAGCAAGCATCGGCAAACAAGCGAAGGCAGCACCTTAAAAATTTTGTAATAAATGTCACACATGCCGTGGCCGACCAAAGTTATTGCCACGCATTTGTCACACGCGTTTCGCAGCAGTTAAAGCAATACAATTAAAAAGCAAAAAATATAAATGTATATAAATAAAAGAATACAAATGCAACGTACAAATAAATACGATAAATAAAACTATTTTTCATTAAAGTCTCACATAAAGAAAAATTAATTTGTCTTATATAAAAGAGCTTGAAACTAAAGTTGTTCCACAAAATGTTATCTCAACAATTGTAATAATTGCATAGACCATAATATAAATATAAATATCATAACAAATATTTATAAAGAAAATATTTTTATTTCTACTAAAGAAATGATGCTTCTTGGGAAAAAATTGTTTTTTCTTATGAGCAATTCATTCATCTACAATCTTAATATTTTATTTTTCTCGGATTTTTCGGTATTTAATAGATTAGCCATTTAGAAATGTTCTTATTTAAAATAAATACAGCGCCCATAAGTATGCTATAAGAAGCTTATAAAACTCAGATTGAGATCAATATAAGTGGAAATCGTTTTCTGGAACGCATGTGAAAACATTTGTAATTCAATAGCATACGAACATTAATACGCAATTAACCTTACATTTGCACCTTTATTACATTTAATTAAACAGATTATAATATAATTTAAATTGTCCCAATAAGCAGGCAATAAAAAGCAGTCAAACAGTTTTCTGGAATGCTTGTTGCTTGAATATGTGATATTATGTTTTACTTTTTGCAATGTATTTTCGCATGTGCCAATTATCAGAAAAGAAATTTAATTTTTTCTTCTGTGTTCGATTTATATTAAATGCGAGGCACTTTCTTTGTCACGTCTCGATTTCGTGACGTGGCGGGATTGAAATATGTTTTTACCGTTTTACTTCGATTGTTGCAGCAGCTGTTGCATTTCACGTTGTTGTTTTTTAACGCTGATTATATAGTTTTCATTTTACGCCCAATCGGACCGTTGTCATAAAAGTCAATATGGCAAATGCCTTGACCCTTTTACGTTTTTGGGGCGACGAAATGGGGCAGGGCACGCATGTGGCATGCTACATGTGCTGCTTATATGCAACATACTTGTATGTATTTATGTGCGGGTGTGTGTGTGTGTGTGAACAACTTAATCGCAGCATTTTCATAAAATTTTATTGAATTTAAAACCGAAGCCCAGCCACTTGAGCAAATATCATTTATTTTATTGTTCAATTCCGGACCGTAACGGACGGCTGGCGATTTCAGTAACATTCCCATAGCGACTCCATGTAACAGGACTCTTAAGAGTACGAATGTGTGAGTGTGTATGTGTGTTTGTGTGTTGCTCTGATTTCCTAGCTGTCTGCTGCCAAGTGGCAGCTGTGCCATAAAAACTAAAGCATCCTCGTTGTGTAGAATGTGTTGTTGTTGTCCGGCTCTGTTTGCGGCATGCGGCCATACGTAATGAATGTTTATTGCACCGGACACGGACATGTTTTGCTCAGTGCTTGCTTGGTCTTTTGTTGGACTGGCCAACAAGACTGCGTAATTGCTTTTGGTTTTTGTGTTTCGACATCTTTTGCCATCTTAACAATTCCTTAGCGCAAACAACAACAACAACCACAAGGCCAATGAGCTGAAAAACAGCTCATATATGTGCTTAAGAAATGTCGATCGAAGTAGTTTTGATTTTTATCATTACTTACCGAGAAAGAAAAATAAGATTAGGGTTTCGACAGGAAAAAAATATATATTATTATTGTAATATTTTATTCTTCCAAGATTTCAGCATTTGTGATTGGGAATCTGAAATATTTCTTCGTTGCAATCGCGAAGATACCAGTTTTGGTTGTTAATACCCAAGAATAAATATACTTAATATATATATAAACTTACACATTTTAAATTTTAGGTATTGCAAATTAAATTGTAATAACTTTAAATTTATATCGTATGCTTACCATGTAATTTTATATAATAATATTTTCTTATGAAGCCAGCAGAGGTAATATTGTAACACAATCACTGTGCTCAGCTCACATAATGCGTGGAAGATGCGCCGGAAACATATGGAACATTTTAATAATCATGAAAGCAAACAGAAACCCGCAAAGAAACGTTAGCATTGAGGTGTCGAAGTTCATATACCCTGTGTAAAAGAACATTCTGTTTGATATCGAGGATAAAAATTCTTATAAATATTTTAGAAGCATAGTTACTCAAAGTTGATGAGCTATTTGATATATGATATTGATAGTGATCAAAAAATAGTATAACCATATGTAAGGCGTATTAATATCCATAACGCTGAAGCCGAACAGCATCAAGTTGGATGTGGGTGGAATAGGCAAACGTTTACACATGCTGGCATTAAAATGGCGCAAACTTCAAACTCAGAGTAAACGTGGCCAAAAGTTGCCGCCGCACAAGTCATTGTTATGCATGACGCTGACTGCCAAAGCCAAAACCAAAGCCAAGTCGGTTGACTGCTGCCTGCCACTGTCATTTCCATAAACAGCAACAACAGCAACAACAGCAGCAAACAAGTGGCTATGTTGGCAACAAGAAAAATATTAAAGATTCTCAAAACCATAATCTTATTGACGTGATAGGATTACACTTTGCTAAGTGAATTAATAAAGTGTGCGATGTTAGCCAACTACTTAGGGAGACCACTCAATATGGGATGCACACAATATTATGCTCGAAAATGAGCTGACAGCGGGTGGGGTAAGTGGGTGATTTGGGGATGGTGCTGATTCTTGACAGACCCCCCAGTTCCTGAGATGAGCTGTGCGCAAAACTTTTGCAACTTTCTGGCAAGTTGTGCGCTTGGGCCAACATTATTAACATAATTTATCACGACAGCGACAAAGTCCGCTAAGCAGCCCAATAAGGTAACACTTTTGGCTAAAAGTTGATCACAAAAAAAAAAGAATGAAAGAAGAAAAGAGAAATAACTTTTACAGCAGCCAGCAAAACATATTCATTACATAATCATTGACAAGAGGCATTTCCTCCGTCTCACTTTCGGCTTCATTTCAACGCTCCTTCAAAAGTTGTTAACAATTATGTCATTCCGGCCATGATTAATCATTGTTGGATTTTTGCCTGACTCGCAAATTAATTGACATTTATCGAGACGTCAAACCACAAAAATTTTCATTTATTTTTATCCCCGTCCCTAAAAATGTCCAGCAACGATTTGGCCTGAATTGCACCCCAGGGAGTACTTGGTTTTGTCTGCTGTGCAGTAGCTAAACATTGAGCACTTTGGGTATTGTTGTGGCAAATAATTATTTATTTAAATAGCTTAAGTGATTTATTCAATTTGAAAAAAAGCAGATCACTATCGAAACTTGAGACAGGGCAAGAGGGTAAAGTGAGAGTTAAGTTTTTTTTTTGTACATTTTTTTATTATAAACAAAAGTGTTATTTTTAAAGTAATAAATCTAATAACAAGTATCTTTTTATTCGCAAACCTAACTAAATACTTCAAACATTTTTATATTGAAATTTTTATGTATATTGATAAACATTCTCTTTTTTCTTAGTTTTTCTCTCTGTCTCTCTCTCGCTCTCTGTCTCTCTCTTCCTCTCTTTCTTTCACTTTGACTTTCATATTCCCCATCCTGTCTTTCTTACCCTTTCTGAGGGAGTCAAACTTTTTGTCAAAAATCCTGCCAAAATTTGCAAAAATTTTGACAAGTAAAGCTCTCGGATCCATAGCTCCCATATTTCAAACTTTCATAACTTTGTCAGAACTCAACCGATTTTCATGTTTGATGGAATTTTGGACTTGTTTTGTCATCTTGATTAGTTCTGCATTTAAAATTTAAGCATTTTTGAAAATAAAAATTTTCATTTCTTATGTGAAAATATCATGTACCCCCCTTTTAATTTTCTCTCTCTGTCCAATTCACTTTAATTCTGTTTTAAACTCTTCCTGCTCTAATTTACCAACTCACTAAAATATCATGAAAAGCATCATGTACGCATTACTTAAATTAAAATCGCATAGAAAGGCTATCCTTATTGGGATGAATAAAAATTTATTGTAGCCAACACATAAAGCTGACTTGCTTTTAATATACTGAACTTATCTTTTCATGAGATTGCATTGTGTGTGTGTGTATCTGTGTGTATGAAGTATGTATGTATGTATTCATCAGTTTGTTCCACATTCTATTGCTACTTTCTAATCTTTTGACATTTCTCAAACTTCAGCCAACTTTAAAACTTTAAAAGCCAACAATGGCGACCTTGAAAAAAAAAATAAAAAGAATGGAAAATCGTTGACAAAAGTTGGCAGTTCCATTGCGACATAATTCGAAAAGTTTTCCACGACTGGCCAAGAAGTCCAGAAATCTGTGAGAGAGCGCCTCAAGTTCTGGCTATTAAAAAGTTACGCTTTTCATTTCAATTGCCAAACGGGACCCAAGCTGCAGCCCGAACCAATTACAAAAAGTGCTGGCACAACATTTGTGAGCCCCCAAAACATGGCGTTAAAAGTGTTGCAAAAACTATTGGCCACAAAGTTGGCTGGCCAATAAATGTGAATGCAAATTGCCGGCCAATTAGTTGCAACTGCGAATCGCAATGATGTTTATTAATTGGCCAATAAAAGCGAAAAGAACTATGGCAAACAAGCAAAACAAAATAAGAGAACGAATTGGAAGATGACTTCTCTGTGCTTTTAATTAATGCAAATTAGATATGCGGCAGTATTCTTTGTTGGGTGCTGCGAAGCGACCCCAAATGAGTTTTTCATCAAGTCTAACAACTTAATTAGCTCATAAAAATGACGCCCCGAAGCTGTTAACCCGGCCAAAACCAGACCCATTTCCCTGCTCGCTAACCGCGTTCTGCGTGTTGCGGCCACTTAAACGCAGCACAGATTGGCACCGAATCCGGACGGAAATGATGGGGCGCGCCAGGTCGTAGGTCACGGCGTAGGCGCAAAGCTAATTAGTATTAAGTGCTCTAGCGGCACTTGAAGCCACCCCCAGCACCAGCCGTTTGTTGTTGCTGCTGTTGTTGTTGTTGCTGTTCGCATTGTGGTTGTCGCTCGTGTTTTGTTGTGGACCGCGCGTCGCCTCGGGTGTGGCGAAATATTTTTGTGTGTGCGGTCACTTGTGAAATTCCAGCAAAACGGTCGGAATAGCAACAACAACAAAAAATAACAGTCAACAAATCAGAACTGGCATTGACATAACGAAAAGCCCATACCCTTTTCTATATATATATATATATATATATATATATTATATATATATATATATATATATATATATATATATATATATATATATATATATATATATATATATACCCAGTATATAGTAATTCAAATTTGAATACCATTTAAATATAAAAATAAATAACAAAAACTGAAAAATTATTTTTGACCCTTCCTTTTTTAATTTTATTTATATTTGTGTTTTTATTTATTTTTGTTAATTTTATTGAATATTTATTTTTTATCTACTAAAAAGAAAGAAATAAGATTTTTTCTCATTTGTTGCTAGAAGACTCAGATATTTTTCAAATTATATTTTGATCGACATGCGAAACATTCAAGTATTATAAATAAAATAAATTAGTTAGCAATTAGTTATTTAATATAATTTCATTTAATGAAACTAGCTCTTAAAATTCATATAGACTTAGCTGTTATTCCTAACTAATATGCCCATTTTGGACCATGTACAACGAATATGGGGTATACAAAATTCGTGCAAAAAGGCCATTGGTATAGCATACTTATAAATACAAGCGATTTAGTGCCGCCCGAGTGCGTAATGATCCAGCGCCAAGTCCTGTTGGCGTTTTGCCTAATTTGTGCGCTGATTTTTTTCTTCTCTTTTTATGGGTATAACTTCAATTGGTCAGTTGGCGGTGGGTCGCGAAGTCAGAAGGTCAGCTGAAAATTGTTTGATGTTTTCGCCGGCAAATGTTTTGTGGCGCTGACACTTTTTGATGCGCATTCGTTGCATAATTTACAATAGTAAAAGAAGTAAATTAAATAAATATTAAAAATAAAATTACACCACAATTAAAATATTGTAAAATGTACGTGCATATGAGAAATGAAATGAGAAAACCAAAAATAATATTTTTATAATATATACATATCAAATATATGTTCATAATACCTTAGCACGTATTTTTTCTCATTAAATTGCATTTCCTCCACCACCACCCCCTCCGCCCTTTTTAATACTCTCAACGACCTTTAGCTTAGCCTCAATTTAACAAGCACTTACATCAATTCGCAAACAAGTCAATTATCTTATTAGAATCCATTTACACCCCCTGCCTTCGTCTGCCCGCTGATCCTGGCGTACGTTTCCGCTGCGTCTGCCTGTCACGTAACGGTTTACTTTAGTTCAACTCATTTCCGCAGCTCACATGACTTTATGCAATAACAGCCAAATAAAATTATCTTATCAGCCAGTGTGGAAGCTGGGTTCTGCGTGTTTTTCTTTTATTTTTCTTTTTCTTTTCTTGCGTTTCTGTTTTTGGGCTAATTTTATTGCATAAAACTTGTGCTTATTGTGCCCGGACAACTGTCCTTACTCTTAGCTCCAGAGTCCAGTGTCCAGCTAAAAATTACACGTTCCGGTCATACAATGCGAACGTGACCGCTTGGCAATGTTTCGATGCCAACTTACATGTTTCTAAGGCCCCTGCTCAGACCCCCGTGTTGATGTCCTGCGGTCCTTAGACACATACACGTACCCATGTAATGTGCACGACTTACAACAAACAACAACGCGCCTGTGACAGCAGCCAAATGACAGTTATTCATGGTAATTTATATATAATTTTTTATTTTTGTAGTAGGAGCAAATTTAGTTAGGGTATTTAATTTTTCGTAGAGTATGAATTTGCAAGTGTCTTAAGACAATACTAAAATACTCAAATTTATAAAAAAAAAAAACAAAAACATCATAATTTTAAAGCGTTTTGATAATTAGTTCTATATAGATTTGGAAACTAAAACATGAATATTTAGAACTATTATTTAGTTTATAAATAAAATGTTATTATTGCTAGTTATTTACTAAATTTGTGGCTAATTTTCTTTATCAAACTCCCCAATAGACAGAGTATAGAGGCCGCCTGTCCTGGATGATTTTTAGGACACGAGTGTAGGAAGGAATCTGGTTGGTTCTGCGGTAGGTATTCGAAGGGGATATTCAGGCTGGTTGGCAACTTGAGGCGAATGTGTCACGTTCGCTTTTTGCAATGAAATGGCAACAACAAATATAAATGCAAATATACATTTTGCGGTAAGCATTTGTAGCTCGTTATACACACACACACACACGCACACACTATTTGTTTTAGTTGTAGTTGTGTTCGTCGTGCATTCTCGTTTATGTCTGGCAAAGCGGAAGTGTTGATTTTCATTAAATGGCGTCAGTTCAATTGGAAAAATATTGTTGTAGGCCTGCGTGTGTGCGACTTGGCTTATTTGGGTGTTGTGTTGCGTTTGACTTATTAAATTAGCCTGGTTCACTGGCTCTGCTTTCGATTATCTCTTTTAGCTCGTTTTTATTTATCGACACCGAAAGCGAAGTCAAACGAAAATTGTTGATAATATTCTGCAATATCTGAAAATGTGGTTTAATTAAATTTTATCAAATTTAGGGCAACCTTAAAAAGCAAAATATCAATAATACATATAACTATAAGAAAATGTAAATTACTTCAATTATTGTCAAAAAAAAGTATATTACTGCTATTATTATTACAGAATATAGTTAAATCAGAATTTTCAAATTTTTTTAAATTAATATTTGTGACTTTTATGGCCTTTGGCCATCAATAATAAGAAATATTCTGTATAACTGCAAGTTTTGGAATTCGTAACTGTTTCCGTAGCCTCCGAAGTGAGCTATTCTAATAAAACTTACAAAGCCCATTGTAAGACACAACTTGGCAGCTGCTTTCACAGATAAGCAACTGGTCACTGGCCATATAAAATGCATAGAAAACTGAAATTGCAATCCAACAAAACTAGTTTGAAGTGTGACACAAGTCCAAGAGAGAGAGAGAGACAGAGAGAGAGAGAGAGAGAGAGAGAGAGAGAGAGAGAGAGAGATAGTTACGTACAGTTGTCACAAAAAGTATGCGCACAATAGTAGCAAATGCCAAGTGAGGAAAAAACATGAAAATTTATATCCAAACGGATGGGAAAAACGAAATGAAATTTAAAACCCAAACACACAACGGCATTGTCCATGTGGGTGTTTGTATATATATATGTACATAATGTATCTGATATAGTGTAAATATTTTGACATTACAATATGCCACTGCACAAGCATGCTTGTGTGCTTGCCTGCTACTTGAGTGTTTGTGCAAAATTTACTATTCATATGATATGTTCAATGGCTAACAATTGTCACTGGACAGAGAGGGGGAAGGGGGCGGGGCAGGAAAAGGTAGCATTTGGGCTAGTTTAATTGTTTGTTTTGTGGTGTTCGCATTCGCAGTTAATTTACTAAAATTTCACTTTATAAATAATATTTGCTAAATTTGTTTTCCCCAACAACAATAGCCGGGAAAATGATGACAACAGTTGGCAACGCCTCAGTTTATGTCGTCTTCTGTTCATCCACAAGTTTTCCAATTTACATAACTTCCGCTGCAGTTTGCTGCCATAAATATGCAAAGACTTTCTCTAGCCACTGTATTTCTGGAGATGATATTTACGAGTGCTTTTCCTTGCCTTTGCTTAGTCCTGTAAACGAACTTTAAATTTTATATTTATACATTATACAAACATGCAAAAAAAAAAATATAATGTTATATCAAAATGTTTTGTTTTGAGTTTTGTAAAAGTTTGTTTATTACCAAAAATATGATTTTGTTTTTAGAAACCTTTTTCCCAAGCGATATATTTTCTCTTGTTATAAAATTTACATTTATTAATTTACAAATATAAATATGTCGTAGATTTGGATATATTCGTTTATTTAACAATTATTAACAGCAATTAGTGTGTTCTATTAAAATGTAATTTAAATATTTAACACATCTACTCAGCAAACTATGAAATTCCATTGAATTTAAATTAAATTCGAAAAGAAGCTCATTATATTCATAAATTCGTTACACTAAATCCAAATAACAATTGCTTTCACACACTATTTAATATCCGAAATTTTCCTTTTGATTATTTTCCAATTTTGTACAATTAAATTCTGCCTGCATTAAAGATGATTTGTTCTTGTTCTTGCTCCCCAATCGGCCGAGTGAAATCGTGTACTTAATTTAGATAAGAGAATTTCAACACACATGCAACATTGTTTAAATGCATCCTTATCAAATGTAAATCAGAACTCAAACCAATTAACATGCAGCAAATTTGTTTATCCCAAATACAATTTTGAACGATCCAACACAAATTACCGCCCACGATTTCCGTTTAGGGATATTCGCTGTCTGGCAGCGCTGTTGGCTCCACATGCGTCTCATCAACGCCATCGATAAAGATCATGATTACGCCCAGCACGGGACGCAGATTCTGGGGCATGTGCGCATTGTCCCCGCCCAGGATGACCACGCACGGTTTCCTGGTGATCACAACCGGCAGCAGACGCGTCACAAACTGCGCAAACCGGTGCAGATTCATGCGCCGCATCTCCAGCGTGGTCAGCCCCTCCGGCCAGCTATCCTCGTAGCAGCAGTCCATCAGGATGTTGACCAGGTGCATCGGACAGCTGCTGGCACGCAGCCCCTCCCGCACCATTAAGTGCATGGGCGAGTCCGGCGTCGAGATGAGGCTGCCCCAAGTGCGGACCGCGGCCAGCGGCAGGCTGCGTCCCCAGCGCATCAGCGCGAAACGGTCCAGCTGTTCGCCGACGCTGCGTATCATAGGATTGGTTGACCGCAGCGCCGAGATATAATACTGCACCAGCTCCAGCTCGCGTCGATGCTCGCTCAGACGGCGCTCCTGGTGCGCCTGCATGTCCTTCAGCTCGGATATCTCGCTGATCTGATCCCGCACCTGTTCACGCAGCTCGAAGACGCAATTGTGCTTGGCCAGCTCATCCTTGGGCACCTTCATGCCGCAGCCCTTGTTGCACAGGACAACCATCTTCGGATTGCTCTGGCAGTTCTCCACATGGTTGCGGTAATCCGCCAGGTGCAGCATCGCCGTGCAACCGTATACGGAATAGTTGCACTTGATCTTCAGACGTGCCAGCATGTTCCGCATCAGCCGTGAGACGGGCACCAGGTGGATGTGCTGCAGATCGGAGCGATCCACCGGACAGATCTGCTTCGTCTCCATCCACTTCTCGATGCAGTAGCGACAGAAGGCGTGCTCGCAGCCGGAGGACTGCATTGGCTCCTCGAGCACATCCGAACAGATGGGACAGAAGAGCTCCTCGTCGACTTGGCCGATGATCAGTGCTAGATCGTAGCCCATAGTTGCTTTCGAGCTAATGTGAATGGTCATTTTCGACTCTTGGCAGTTACAAATTGTGGAGTCGACTTACCCTAATCACGTGTGTGTTGTTGCAGACAGAAGCCGAAATATTCGATTTTTCATAAATTCCGTTTCGAAATATGAGAGTTGCGTCGCAGCCGGCAGCCGAGTTGATCTGTGCTGAATTTCACGAAACTTGAAATAAACCCTCGAACATATTTTGACAGATTTTCCTACACCAATTCATCTGCATTTTTTGATGATTTGCCATTCACAACGAGGACGTAAGCAAAACAATCAAACGTATTTGAAGTTGCAATTATAATAATATTAACAATTATTTCTTATTTAATAATTTTCATATATGTTTTTATTTTCAACGTTACCTTGCGACATTTTTAAAGGAGCCAGATTTTATTTATTGACAGCTTGGTAAAATATAGCCAAATTGCCAACACTGATGTCGTTATTAAAAAATTCAGTGTTATATAATATCGCAATTAATATCGTAAAGGACGCAGCAAGAAATTTCGATAGAAATTAAATCAAATTCAAATGTCACAAAAAAAAAAAAATCAAATAAATAAATAAAATTTGGTCGTTTGGAAAAATTTTGAAAACCCAAATTCAAGTTTAGTTACTGTGGCATTATTCTCATATTTCGAATCGAAATTTATATAAAATCGCTAGTTTCTATTTACAATACCCAATACACGAGGGCTAGTGGCAGCTGAATCAGTTTAAGAATATTTTCATACACTAACTATTTTTCATTTAGCGAAAGTCATACTCTACCATGGGCTACGATCTAGCGCTAATCGTCGGCCATGTCGACGAGGAGCTCCTCTGTCCCATCTGTGCGGATGTGCTCGAGGAGCCAATGCAGTCTTCCGGCTGCGAGCACGCCTTCTGTCGCTACTGCATCGAGAAGTGGATGCAGGAGAAGCAGATCTGTCCTGTGGATCGCTCCGATCTGCTGCCCATCCACCTGGTGCCCGTCTCGCGGCTGATGCGGAACATGCTGGCACGTCTCAAGATCAAGTGCTGCTTTGCTGAGAACGGTTGCACGGCGCTGCTGCCGCTGGAGGAGTACCGCAGCCATGTGGAGAACTGCCAGAAAAATCCGAAGGTGGTGGTCCTGTGCAACAAGGGCTGCGGCATGAAGGTGCCCAAGGATGAGCTGGGCAGGCACAATTGCATCTTCGAGCTGCGCCAGCAGCTTCAGGACCACATCACTGCCATTCCCGAATTGCGCGACATGCAGGCGCACCAGGAGCGGCGCCTGTGCGAGCATCGACGCGAGCTGGAGCTGCTTCAGTATTACATTGCGACGCTGCGCGCGACGAATCCCGTCATCCGCACCGTGGGCGATCAACTGGACCGCTACGCGCTGATGCGCTGGGGCCGTGGCCTGCCGCTGGCCTCGGTCCGCACTTGGGGCAGCCTCATCTCGACGCCGGACATGTCGATGCGCGTGATGGTGCGCGAGGGGCTGCGTGCCAGCGGGTGTCCGATGCACCTGATGGAGATTCTGCTGGACTGCTGCCACGAGGATAGCTGGCCGGAGGGGCTGACCACGCTGGAGATGCGGCGCATGAATCTGCACCGTTTGGCGCAGTTCGTGACGCGTCTGCTGCCGGTTGTGATCACCGGGAAGCCGTGCGTGGTCATCCTGGGCGGTGACAATGCGCACATGCCCGAGAATCTGCGTCCCGTGCTGGGCGTGATCATGATCTTTGTCGATGGCGTTGATGAGACGCACGCGGAGCCAACAGCGCTGCCAGACAGCGAATACCTCTAGGTGCAAATCGTAGTTCGTTAGTTCCTGTTCGATCGGTCAAAATTATACAAATGAGCTTATGGGGAAAAAAACACAGGATAAAGTTTAATGTTGATTTACAATACAACCGAAACGATAAACGAAATGTGGAGTTTTCTTGAAAACTTTGGTTAATCTTGGGTTAATATTGTTTAACTCGCAAAGTTTTCCCCAATTATGCGACAATTAGCGGCGTCTTACGCTGCGTATGCGTAATATTTCATGCAAATTAAGTTGAGGCTGGAATTGGGGGCTTACATTGCTTGGCAGCGAATCGAGGGAAAACTTGTAATGAAAATGCGAAAAGTTGCAGTTGGCGGCAGTTGGCGACACCATTTGCTAAACTTTTACAAATTGCACTCGCAATTGGATTCATTTTTATGGCTTTGCAAGTTGCGCACTCAACCGGACTGCAAATTGAAATTGAGCTCTTAAGCTGCATGAATATTTTCAATAACGGCAGTTTTGAGGCAAACTTTAATTATATGTTTAAAATTGTAAATCTGGTATGCTAACAAAAAAATTTAAATACACTTTAAAGTATACAAAATTACATATTTGATATACAATTTTTTTTCCTAAATAAATAAAAGAAATAAAGCGTGGTTGTAAAAATTAAATCTCGCAAAAAATTCGTGGTTTTTCAATGTTTATTTTTTTTAATGTATTTTTTATTATTTTTGAACATGTATAATAGGCAAAACAAAAAAAAAAAAGTTTTCTGTATTTTTATTTAATTGAATAAATTAGCAGAATGATTCATCTAGCAGACCAAACGATATGATATATATCTGCCAGCTGTCTCTGAGGAGCGTATAATCTTGACAACTTGGCCGCGCTTCAGGCCAAAATAGCGTGCAACGGGATCGTTTGCCTGGATGCGCATCAGCATGTTCTCCTTCAGCTTGTAGCGGCTGAGTAGCTCCTGCTTATCGTCGGCTGTCATCACCACATGCTCCGGCACCAGCTCGTGTTCGGTTATGTTGATGAGCAGCTCGGATTCGAGAAATTGTTCGAGTATGTATTTGGGCGCCATGTCCACCAGGGACTGTTTGGCCGTCGGCGTCATGCCGCCTTGGACCACGATGATGGCCCGATGGATGTTCTCCTCCTGCATGCGGGTGCAGTACGTCTTGATGGTCTTGATGCCAATCTTGAGATCCTCGGGAAAAAAGACAAACATCTGGTCGGTGGGATCGTCGTTGTGAGCGACCAGCACTATTAAATCGGCCCGTGCTGGACGCTTGTCGCTGGGCCTATCGCCGAATGTCTGCTTGAACTGGTCCAGCGTCAGGTCCAGTTCATCCTGGGTCACAAGGTAGCCACGATCATGGCTCAATTGCATGATCGTCTTTCGAATACGCCAGAGCTTATAGGTTTCTGCAGCGTCATCCATTTTTTAACCCGTTTTTTCTAATCAAGCACGTGGCCAGTTCGATAAGTTGATTATCTGTAATAAAAGAATTTCGTTATTTTTCGATATATATTAAACTAGTCAATAGTGTTGATAAATATCAACAGAATTGATAAATGTCATATTATACGTTTCATTTTAAATAACTTTTTATTCTTGTTACAATTTTTTATTTGGTACTGACAAAATAATAAATATAAATACCAACTTTTTTTTAATATTTAAATAATAAAAATAAAAAAAGGGATTTTATAAACATTTTAAGCATTTTTATTTAGCACAAAAATATTTAGGATTTGCTTTGGGTTTAAAATAAATGCGTGTTCTAGAAATTGATCAACTTACTTTCAATTCATGACATTATTTAACTTAAACCAAAACTTATTTGGAGAAGGCAAACAGCTTTATACAATCTGCAATGTCGGTCAATAAACAAGACAGCAAACAAGCAAAACAACAACAAGTGAGTGTATGGTAAATTAGTGTCAAATTAAATGAAACTCTTTGTCATCTAATTTAATGCAATGGCTACAGTTAAGTTGATTAAACAAAGGCCAAAGGCAGCAACTAACTAAGCAACTAATATTTCTGATAACATAGATGTTTACACCTGCTGCAGGATGCGTGTCCTGTCTGCCACAAGGCCAGGCACAAAAAGCAACAAAAGCCAAAACTTAATTAATATTTACATGAACACTTCAAAAGGGGGTGGGGAGGGGAGGAGATGTAAGTGGGCATCTCTGTCTCTGAGTGTTGGCCAATTGTTACAGCTGCCATTGTTGTTGCTATCTTTGGGCTGTCTTGTTTGCATATGGGTCTCAGGCCCAGTCACCCACTGGCGCCTAATGCATCCTACGTATCCTATATATGCTATGTGGCATGCCTGCTAGAAATCAATTCGCATTGTTAACCCATGATTGGATATTATTGATTCAATTTGCTGCCACACAGCCGAGACATGTTTTATGCATGCCTCCCTCTCACTCTCACTCTCCCTCTCTCTCTCTCTCTCTCTCACTCTCTCTCTCTCTCTCTCTCTCTCTCTGTCTGTCTGTCTCCCTCCTTCTGTGTGTCTGCCTGTATCGATAATAGGAAACATGCACGCTTGCCCCACAACACTGAGCACCTTGCAACACCCAAGAAAACCCACTTCGTGGCGTTGTTTAATTTATGCATGTGTTGCACTTGACTCCCACGCACTGTGGGCATTCTCAACAATTTTTAAACTCAAAACTGATATTTATTCTATTTGTATTGAAACAATCTCAGACATCTCGAGTCAGTTCTTGTTCAATTACCTTGTAAAAAATATAATTTTACTGGTTAACTAAAAATCATAATGCCTTTTGTTTCGCAATTTTTTTTTATTTGAATTATTATTCAGCCAACATTTGTTTATCGTTTATGTACCTTAAGTTAATTTATTTAATGGTAAAAATTAAAAGAATATGTGCAAAAAAAAACTGTGAAACATTAATTGCTTTATTATTATTTTAATTGTGAAAAAATTCTTTTTTTTATTTTTCATTAGATTGTATAATAGCAAATTGTAAAATGTAATGGATAATTTTAAAAATTCGTTATTCTTTATTCTTCTGTTTTCTATAATATAGCCAGCTTAGAAAATTTGCGATATTATTTCTAGTTGACAACGCATTGTTTACCGTGTTTATTGTTATTGTTGTTGGTGCATCAGCTACTCGACTGTTGTTTTTGTCGTTGACAATGGCAATGATAACAATGGCAGCACACATGTTGCTAATAGTACCATATGGAACGCCCACATATCTGCTACATGCCATGGCGCCACATGTCGCATGCCACATGCTACTTGAGCACATTGTTTTTGCCTGTCTGAAGTGTTTGACGTTTCCTGTTGCTTGCTAGCGGCCATGGAGTACAACATTGATTTGCAGAACGGGCCACAATTATGAGTGCCTCCATTGATTTGTGCCACTAATCGACGTTGCATACATCACGTAGAACCAAGACAAAGCTTCAAGAAATATGCAACAGTTCTGCAGCAAATTAAAGCTGTTCGAAATCTGAAACAGAAAAGAGAGAAACCTGAAACATATCTGCCAATGTCAAATCGAAACAAGTATACAGCTATAGTCGGATGTGACCAGAAAAAGCTATCAAATGGGCAATTCAAAAAATGTGGCATTTATTAATTCATTTATTTTAAATGCAGAGTCAATATAGAGGATAGTCCTGATCAAAATGCCTTCAAACTTAAAAATCGGTGCAGTTTTCACAATATTATGGGAGTTTGAAATCAGGAAGCGGTGGATTTATAAGCCTTACATGTCAATATTTTTGTCTATTTTGAAAATTAGACCACCCCAAAATCGGGTCAAAAGTTGTTTTTTATACTTTTATACGCAAAATCGTAAAAAAATATAAATTTGCAACTCAAATTTTGAAAATCATAATAAAAATGCCATCAAACGTGAAAATCGGTTCAGTTTTGGCCGAGTTACGGGAGCTTGAAGTATGGGAGCTATGGATCTGAGAACTTTACATGTCCAAATTTTTGTTAA
>SCDS01001052.1:0-26611 GCA_004149465.1 Drosophila nigromelanica | reverse complement strand
GAATAAGGGGGGAGTACATGATATTTTCACAAAAAAATTAAAAAAAATTTTATTTTCAAATATGCATATATTTTAAATGCAGAACTAATCTAGATGACGAAACATGACCAAAATGCCATCAAACATGAAAATCGGTTCAGTTCTGACAAAGTTATGGAAGTTTGAAGTATGGGAGCTATGGATCCGAGAGCTTCCCTTGTCAAAATTTTTGCCAATTTTAACATGCTTTTTGACAACAAATTTGACGACATTAAATTCGGATTTAATATTGATTTTTATACTAATTAAAAAAAACAACATTTATACTGATTCTGGGGGGTCAAATTTTTCGTCAAAAATCATGCCAAAATTGACCAACATTTTGACATGTAGAGCTCTGGGATCCATAGCTCCCATATTTCAAACTCTCATAACTTAGTCAAAACTGAACCAATTTTTATGTTTGTCATTTTACACAATTTTTATCCTCTAGATTGATTCTGCACTTAAAATATAACCAAGTTTGAAAATAAATTTTTCTCTTGTTTTGACTCATGGTTCTTTCTGTATTTTTAATGTGAACAAGAAAATAAAAAGAACTAATGAAAACTTTAAACTAAAGAACTCCAAAACTGGGAAGCTGTTGACAAACAGACGGAAATTGTTAATCGACCTCGTCGATCAAATATAAATATTCTTTTGGCGGGTTATTCATTCAATGATCACATTAAAATATTGTGGAATAGTGTAGAATGCGGCCCAACTTCAAAGTGACTTCGAAAGGAAAAGGCAAACACACCTTATAATATCTAATGATTAATTAGCTTACCTGTATTTTGGGCTTCCCGCGCCCATCCACCGCATCCCGCTGCTGCTTGAAGCTGTTGACTCTCGCGACGCTCTGCGCACAGAGCGCACAGCGCCGATTCGCGGAGCCGTCCTCCAGATTGAGTGCATCCAAAAGCATTGCCTGGTCGTGGATGAACGAGTTGCGCGAACGCTGATTGAGCAGCTCCAGCGTGCGCGAGTCCAGGCTCTCGCGATAGACATTGTGGACTCTGTCCAAATTGTGCTCGAAATCCGTGTCCAGATTAAACGAGCTCTGGCTGCTGTTGCGCCTCGAACCGGATTTCTGGCAACCACGCAGAGAGCCGTTGCTGCGTTTGCGCCGCAACACCACCGTGTTCGGTGTGCTCTCTACGGAGGAGCTGACAAGGGAGGAGCCGACGAAGGAGGGCGTCCGCGGCAATGGCAGGCTGGCTGAGTGGCTACCACTCCCATTCGCATCGCCCAGCGGCGAGGGTGAATGTGAGTAGTGGGGCGTGGTATAAGCGGTGCTTGGCAATGGCAATTGCGGCATTTGGTAGGGTATTTGCTGTTCGGCCAGGCTCATCAGCGAATGCTGGCGTTCCAGCTGCTTCTCGTAGCCGTTGAACTTGTCGTAGTCGATGAACGACATATTGGCATAGCTGACCATATTGTCGATGGCCTGCAGCGACTGCAGCGAGGCGCTCCACTTGGGATTCAACTTGTCCTTTTTGTCCTTCTTCTGCTCGCCGTTGTCGCCGCTCGAGGTTAGGCCGCTGAATTTGCTCTTGAACGATGCGATGATCGTGTTTGAGCGCCGCTTTTGAAAGTTCTGCTGCGGATTGTAGCCGAGTTCGCTGTGCGTCAGGGATATTAGCGACGGCTTGCGCTGCATGCCCGGCTCCGACTCCTCCAGTGGCGTCGAGGTCAGCGCCTGCGTCGACTGTCGGCGCGGCGGCGTTTTAAGTGAGCTAACGGTATCCGCCCGACGTCGCAATATCGGCGAACAGATGCCATCGGGCGCACCGTTCTCGGCCAGTGAGTTCTTGCGCGGCGATGCCGGCGACATTGGATCGCCCGGTTTCTCGGCCTCCTCCGACAGCTGCTCCAGCTGCGGCTCAATGAAACTGCGCCGATTTGGCCGGCGCAGCAATATCATCGAACGGCTGCGCGTGAATGTGAACGGCGGCTTGGCCGCCTCATCCTTCGTCGAGCTGTCGCCGCGCGCCAAATTCTCCTTGCTGGTCGTCAGATGATTGAATAACCTGGTCAGCTTGCCGCGAATGCTGTGCGTGCGCTCCATTTTGGGCAAGGACTCAGTGCTGGGCGCATGCGAGATGGTTGCACGGCGCTCCACCTCGTACTGCTCCCTGAACTTTTGCGTAATGTTTGTTGTCGGCACGGGCGCTGTTGCAATCGTAGATTGCGAATTGTTATTGTTCTGCACCATGTTGTTATTGTTGTTGTTATTATTGTTGTTGTTATTATTGTTGTTATTGTTGTTGTTGTTGTTGTTGTTGTGGGTGCGATTATTGGCCTTTGTATCGTTTGATTTGGTTTTCGCATTCGTGGCTGGTTTACTGATCCCGTTTTTATTGCCATTTATAGTTTGTGTTTGTTGCTGTTGTTGCAATTGCTGTTGCTGTTGTTTTTGCTGCTGCTTTTTATTTGTCTTTTGTAACTTCTTTTGTCCCTTTGCGGCACTTTTCGCCTCTTTGCTGGAATTCATTCTGTTGCCAATTAACTAAAACAAATATATGAATAGAGATACAATTATTTATACATGACAGACAGGTAAGTATATATTTTTAGACCAGTGTAACATGGTCTTTTTCGCAGCGATATCTCTTATCTAACAGTAAGCTCAACTATATAAATCGGCACTCTAGTGCTTTTGTGGAACACCTAAAGCGAATGTGGATAATGATATCTCGTTTGGTGAGTTGTCTAATCTATTTCTGGGCCACTAATACATGGTAAAAATCGAAAATAGGCAAGCTATAACTTGTTTTAAAAATTTTATATTATATATTTTAAAGATATATGGATTGAATTTAAAAAAATTCATAAAAATGTTAAATTAATTGATTAGAACTTTTATTTTAAGAAAGTTATATTTTGCAATCGTTCACTACAATGACCTTTGCTGATAATAATACTAAAAAATATATATGTATACTGGTTTAACCGAACTGACTTATTTCTTCTTTCTCTTGATATTATGCATCAATCCTTGCGTTTATCAGCGCAAAAGGGGAAGTCAGCTTGTTATATATTGATAAGGTTCGGGGCAAAAGAACTTGATGCGAAACTCGCCGTTGCAGTTCGTTTAATGGCATAATGCAAATGTCAAAATGCATTCAAGCAAATTTAAGAAGGGTAAATCAAAAATCCAATTTGCGTTCCCCCCCCCCCCCCCTTCTCCCCGTCTGCTGACAGCAATTGCTGCTGGCAGCTAGTCAATTTCCGATTTATGACCATAGCCTTAAAGGATTGAAGCGTTTGCAAACATTTCATAGCTCCGGGAATATCATTGAACACGAGGGCTTTCAATCGTGTCGCAGTTAAAAAAATGGAGCCATATCACTTTGGACATAGAAGTGTGGTGTGACAGCTACGACAGCGATGGAACAGCAAAAACACAAAGAGCCAAGCTGTTATCTCAAACAATTTTGTTCGTTTTTTTACCCAGTAAAGCTCAAAAACAACAGTTAACAGTCTGATAAGATTTGAAAACACCATACACAATTGCACTTGGCTGCGTGATTGGCAATATGCCATTTCAGTTACCTGTTTGAGGCCCAAAAAAGTATCGAAATGTTAGGCACTTTTACAAGAGACGTCGAACTTGATATAATGTATCATTTTTTATGAACATATTCATTATGCTGTGGCTTCGGCCAATATGCGATTATTACAACTAATTGATTAAGGTTCTTCCAGTCGGTTATATGTTTTTAAAATATACACAAATCTATTGGTCGATATGCCTTTGATTTCTCCCTTTCCTTTTTTTCATTTGTTATTCACTTTACAGCTAAAAAATCTGCTAACAATACTTAAAATCGTGAGAACCGCGTAGAAAGGCAATAAATTAGATTGTATTTGAGTTTATCAATCTCTAATCTCCTTGTCTATCTCTATATCTTATCTTCTTACTTACTCACTCTCTCTCTCTCTCTCTCTCAATACTTTTTCCTTTTTGAAAACCGCCTTTCTCGGCGATTTTCATGCAGTGAAACATGCTATTTAATTGTTTTATGGAATATGTTTAGGAAATTGAAATTCAAAGTTATAATATTAGCATGTCTGCTAGGGTATTTTACGTTCGTCAAACCAAAGAAAGTGCATCTTTTGTATTTTCTCTTTACATGCATCTGATATTATTGCATAGATCCGTATAAGTATTATTTTACAACTTGCTGTGCTTATTGATCGTATTCGAAAACCAGTTTGCGGTTTTAATTGACGAAGCATTGTTGCTGTCGACACGAGATATTGACACTGGCTGTCAGTCGATGGCATTTGTTTTAAATTTTACCTAATGACACTTACTACGGTGAGGTACAAAGGTATATGAGCTTTATACCAAGTTTGTTTTCAGTACTAATAAAAACTAACAAATCCATAAAAGAATACATACTAAAGATAGCCTTGAAATCAAAATATATATATGTACATATATAAATGCGAAGTTTAAGCATTAAGAATAACGCCATAAAGGAATAATTTTTATAAACACAAGAAGAAGGAGAAGAAATAAACAAACAAGAATGATATTTTATGACATTTTATATACAACTTTTTGACCACTCATAAAACTGAACTTTTAAAGTGATTTCCGACATAATTTGTGTAAGACTATCAAATTCTTGTTAGAATCAAAGGAAATAAAATAATAATAAATAATACAATAATATGCATTCACATCACATCCAATAAAAATGACTATAAAGGGAATTATGGGTTTGTGCAAAAGTATGTAACAGGCAGAATGAAGTATCTTTGACCACATAATGTAGTCTCTTAATCAGGAAGTCGAGCTGAGTTGTTAAACCATGTCTGTCTGTATGAACCCAACGATTTCGGAAACTACATTAGCAATTTTGATAATAAATTCTCCTATATAGTTTTTTTTCGATTTTATTATTATTTTTATTGGTAAAAATCACCGGCTACTATAGCCTTCGACTTAGTTTCTTTCATACATGAATATAAGTAGGTTTGAATCCCGGATCCTCGCTGTTCTTGACTGGTTCACTGAGACGGGTTCTTTCGTACAATAGTCTAAGATTGAAACGCTGATCCTCGTTATTCTTAAACTGCGCTTTAATGTTTTTGCATATGTAGAAAAAATTTCATTTAATAATAATAATTCTTTCGTTTCGCCTATATAAAGTAAAAAATAAAAAAAAACAACCACATCGAAAAAGTTGGAAGTCTTTTTTATCGGCCTTATCGGCCTTTGAATTCATTTTCTGTGTGTGCTGTCTTTTTTGTTGTTATTGTTTTGCGATTTGATTTAGCTGCTGTTCGCAGTTCATTTGTTTATATTTTAAATTAACATTCGCATATTACTGCGACACAAAAGCGACAATACTCAAATTTTGGACTGCTCAATGAGCGCCGAGTTCAGTGTATGCATGCATGTATGTATGTATGTACATATATACAATGTACGTGAGTACGTGCGTTTGTATGTATGGATCTTTGCTTTGGATCTTTGTCAAGTGCGCCGCGTAGATGTAAACAAAGTCGCAAAATGCCATTAGTTTTTAATAGTTTGAATACACACGTGTAGGCATGTATGTACAGATGTACATGTATGTACGTTAGCCTTTATGTATTTCTCCTTGTTTTTTGAGTACTTTGCACACAATATTGCGTGGCCACTTGCGCAACTTGACAAGCAGCTGACAGTCAAATGCGCACTCTCGCTCTCTCTCTCTCTCACTCTCTTTAACGCAAACTTGTGCTCCAGCTGCTCTCGCTAATCGCGCTCTCACTGTGGGGACGCAACGTAAGCAGACGCTCTTCATTTTCAACTCGTTTTCGTTCATTATTTATATATGTATGTAATTATATGTATGCATATGCATAAATCCTCAACATGCCAGCTTTTTTCGCACTTTTAGTATGAATTTAAATTATTTATTGAATTATATTTGAAACCATATGTATGTTTTCGAATGTATTTATGTCTATATGCAAGCATATCCAGCTGTGCTCACATTTGTCATCGTTTGTTTGCCGGCTCCCCCTGCCACACATATTGTCGCCAATGCAACAAAAACTTTTTTCTTTTTTTGTCACTTACCGACCGGCTTATTGTCACAATCACCTTTAAATATTTGATTCATTTATCATATGGCACTTTTAGTTGCACTACGCGCCAGTCGCGAAAATAAAATAGAATACGCGAACAACAACGCAACCAATGAATACCGCGCGCGCGGGTGACTAGCGGTTAACTGATCGGCAGACGGCTCCACAGCTGGAAGCATGGAGAGCATTTAACAAGGTGACGCATTGCGCATGTTCGTTCATTTTCGTACTCTCCGAGCAAGTTAACTTGATGCATGTGACGCTCGCTCTCTTAGCGCACAGCTTAAGGCGTGTGTGTATGTCAAGCGTACATTAGCCATGTTTACGGAGTATGGCGTAGCTGGGCTCTATCGATTGAAATAAGCTGCGGCTTAGTGACTTATCGATAAGCACAAGATCGCGACGTCATCGGTTAGTTATCGCTCTCAAACATACGGCGAGAAGCATTTTAATTGAAATATGGCACTAATTTAAGTCGCAAAATTGTGTTACCATAACATACACATATATGTGTATATTCTTATGTATGTGTATGTAATCTTGATTAGATTGTATTAACAAAATTAATTTAAAGTAAACACATGTATTATTGTCTTGTATGCTGCTTTCTTAAACAACTAGAAATGGCCCCAGTGATGAAGCCTGTGCTGTGCGTTGGCAGCACCGTGATCGACTTTGTGACGATCAACGTGAGCTTCCCCAAGGAGGACACGGATCGTAGATGCCTTGACGGGTATTGGCAGCGCGGCGGGAATGCCTCCAATGTGAGTACTGTGCTGCGGCAACTAGGCGCCAATGTGGCGTTCTTTGGTATGCTGAGTGAAGCCGATGGGTTCCGTGTGTTGCTGGAGGATTTGGACCGGCGTGCCATTGATGTGCAGCACTGTCCCAGAACGAAGCGCGATCCGCCCTTCTCCTCGGTCATGATTGTCCAAAGTACGGGATCTCGCACCATTGTGCACTGCAATAAAAACTATCCCTATGTAACGTGTCAGGACTTTCTCAAAATCGACCTCAATCGCTACGGCTGGGTGCACTTTGAGGCCCGGCAGGCCGATGAAACCATCAAAATGATAGAAGCCGTACAGGAGCACAATAGAAAGCATGAGGAGCGTCTTCTCATCTCACTAGATTTTGAGACAATGTTTGAGAAGAACCTGCCACTATGCAGCCTGTGTGACTATGTGGTGTTCTCCAAAGAGCTGGCCAACCAGCAAGGCTGGAAAACAGCCCAAGAAACATGTGAGGAGGTTGCCCGCAGCTTGGCGCCCAACTGTCCAAGCATAATTTGTCCGTGGGGCAGCACGGGCGCAGGTTGTGTGGACCCTGCATCAAATGAGTTCTCCATTATGCCCGCCTATAAGCCCGAGCAGATCGTGGACACACTCGGTGCCGGGGACAGCTTCATGGCGGGCTTTATATACGCAAAGTACGTGATGCAGCGCGGCCTCAAGGATGCTGTGGATTTCGCCAACCGGGTGGCAGGATACAAAATCACCAAGTTCGGCTACGATCACATCGCACAACTTCCAAAAGCCGACAAGACGTGAACGTGACAAATTTAACCAAAAATAAATTATAGATAATCTGTGCGGGTAATGATAAATATGTATATATGTATATAGAAAGTAGTAAACAAATAGCTTGAACAAAAGCTCTAAAACCTATAGACAATTTAATAATTCCACGAATAAATAATTGCCATCAGACTGAGTTGCTTAATCCTCTTTCCCCCAGACAATTGATATAACATTCTGTCGCGGAGAGATACCAAATGAGAAACCTCCTATTGCAAATGGTTTTTGTCAAGTAACTTAGGTAAATTTGGTAAAATCGGCTCGCTGATCATCTACATCCGCACCCACGGCCGATGAGGAGGCTATGCCAATGCCGCTGGATGCGCTGCCGCTAGATGCATTGCCACTGGATGCGCTGCCGCTGGATGCATTGCCGCTGGATGCGTTGCTGCTGGATGCGTTGCCGCTTTGTTGTTTTTTGTTGATTTTTGATTGATTTTCAATCAGCTAGAAATATACAAGTTTCCATTTGATTTGTGTGCTATTTTTAATTTTTTGTGGCATTTCACCTGTGAGCGCAAGCGTTTTAATTTGCGCAATCTCTCAAGCCAATTGGATGCATAGGGATTCATTTTCTGCACACTTTGGTACACAAGTGAGGCCAGCTGCAAAGAAACACACGATTACATCAAAGTAAATAAATGTGTGCAGGGTATCAAATCTTCGGTTCGCTTGTTTCTCTTACGTTAGCATGCAGCGCCATCTGGCGGGCCAGCAAGGGCGCACTGCGATCCGAGACGATGCGCGGTTCCGAATGGCAAACATAATTGCAAATCTCGGAGCGTGCTTTGACATAGACCCGATTCGAATTCAGTTCCAGCGGTTCAACAATTACACAGGCATAGTTAAAGTGTCCCTATAAGCAAAGATAACGCCACATTCGGATCGATCAATTAAATTCCAGACTTACCGAAATGGTGGTGAGATTATATTCTTCGCCGCTTTCGTTGTAAATGATTTTGACAAAGTCGTTGCCAATGTGTTTTTTCTTCTCATTGCAATTGGGATCATCCTGCAGATTGGTGGGCATCAATGTGGCCACATGAAAGGTGACCTGTGTTCAAAACATAAAATTTAATTATTTATAGTGTTTGTGCAGGTGAAATGAACTGTTCCTGCCTGTAGTATTTCATCCTTCCAGATGTAGGCAAACTTGCCATCGGCGCCACTTTTGTCCAGGCCAATGAAGAGGTTATTCTGTTCGGCTTCCTTGAGGCTGACCAGAGTGCCAATGTTGCGCAAAAACTCCACGTAACGGGTGCTGCCGTAGGAGTTGCGCAAAATCTCCACCTCGTTGTTGCACTGATTCCGGCCGACATAGAGCACCCCGATCTTGTGGGTCTCGAACGGCGGCACCAGATCGAACAGCGTCAATGCGCTCGACTGTTCGGGGCCCACCTTGAGCGGTGTCTCCGTCACCTTCATCGGTCCCGTGCAGTACAGCTGCAGGAAGACAAAGCTGGGATTCATGCACAGCTTGGCATTGCTGGACGGCTTGGCGACGCCAAAGCTACGAAAGCAGCTTGCCGGCGGTAGACGCGCCTTACCGTTGTTCACCTCGCGCACCACTGATATGGTTTTGGAGCGACCGCGCATCATTTCGCCGCCGCCATTGTTATAATCTAAGCCGGCGCCGACGACACCGTTGTTGCCATTGCCACTGCTATTGGACTTGGCCAGGCCGCCATAGCTGGTCACCTTGGCGCCTGCCGCAGCCGGCAGCTGTTTGGGTAGCGTTACTGTCTGTGCTTGACCAGGCGACAGCGGCGGCTTGCCAACGGCGCCCAGCTTCAGCGAGGATGTCGAGGCGGAGGTCTGCACCAGGCCCGGCTGAATGACGCCGCCCGCCACTTGGGTGCTCACATCGTCGGCCGAATGCTGTTTGGGCGGCAGCGTGCCTGGCGCCGGCTGGAGCGGACATGTCAGCGCCTGTGCCGTCTGTGGCGGCGTTGAGCCGGCTATCTCCTCGGGTATGGCCTCGCAGCTGACACGCATGTCCTTGGTGCTGTACTGCACGCTCTTCTTCTTCGACGGCAGCTGCGGTTCGTCGAAGGCGGCCTTGACTACCTCCGGCTTTTGGGAGAGCGGCGCCGGCTTAGCGGCCAATAACGCCTGGCGCCAGCTGGAGCTCATCTCTGGACTGGAGTTAACGCGTCGCACCGGATTGCGTGCCCGACTTTGGCCATCACCAAAGGCCAGATCTTCATCGGCCTCGCCGTCACTGACACTGCCACTGAGCGCCGCCTCCTTGCCACGCTTGGCGCCGGCAGACAGCCGTGGAATATCAATGGCCGCTGTGCCTCCGTTGCCCCCATTGCCCCCGTTGCCTCCGTTGCCTCCGTTGCCCCCGTTGCTTCCGTTGCCGCCGTTGGCGCCATTAACCGAGTGAATCTCCTCCTGGCGTTGCAGTGCGCGCGCCTTGGCCACCATACGGTTGCGCATTTCGGCAGCTGCTGGTACTGCAGTTGCTACTGTGGCTGCTGCTGCAGGTTCCGCTTCTGACTCAGGCACTGGCTGAGTTTCCTGCTGTGGTTGCTGCTGTTGCCGCTGCTGCTGTTGCTGCTGCTGCGGCTGTTGCTGCTGTTGCTGCGGCTGTTGCTGCGGCTGTTGCTGCGGCTGTTGGTGTTGGCATCGGGTTGTCCGGCCCGAAGACCCCACCATAGGCCGTGGGCAAGAACAGTGAGACCATGCTATTGAAGGGCAGATCCTGGCCAAAGCAATCGTTGGCAATGGGATTCTGAATGCGCGTTATCCAGGAAATGTTGCCAGTTGGCCGTCTTATGTACACCTCGGCCCAGCCAGTGCAGGCGCGCGCACAAATCGGCTGCTGCACAATCGAGCCCGTTTGCGTCGTGGGACCCACGCTGGCCGTCGACACGGATAGGGAATTGCCCAACAGCGAGGTGTTGCTGCCCGTGTGTGAGCCCTCGACGAGATTGCTGGCGCCGGAGGCCTCTGGATTGGAGCCGCGACGCGAGTACGCGTCCAGTGAGACCGTTGAACTGTTAGAGATTTGCCGATGCGGATGCGCGGTGGCCGTCGAATTCGTTGTGGACGAGGATGATGTGTGATCCGTGCTGCCGGCGCTCTCATTGCCGCTGCTATGCTGCAGACTCAACTTAGTGTAGCGGCGCTCACGCTCCGGCGACAGAGGCGGCTGCGCCGCATCGCTGAGACTCTTCGAGTTTAGACTGATGCTGGGCGCTTTGCCCAGCTGTGCACAGCGCTCGCAGAGGCCGTTGCGCGTGGGACCCGATGGGCAGCCCGAGGTGGTAATTGTGACCAAATTGTGGCCAACCAGCCACGTTTGCGAAACACCATCCTTCAACAGATAATCCACGGCCGGCAAGCTGCAAATAATTATGTTAAAGAATTGTTCAAGAAACATAAGCCAACTAACTAACCGCTTGGGCAATGCGGGACACGGCGAGAATGTGTGCCGTGCCAGAAAATCGAAGCAGGTCTCAGCTAAATCAAGGTGAAAGTTGCGCATCTCGGAATCGATGCGGGTCGTCGCGCTATTCCGACTGCCGCGCTCTGTGAGACTCGTGCTGCGCTTCCGATTGGAGGAATCTTCATCGCTCAGCATCTTGGTGTTCGATTGCAATGACTGCAAAGTTCACATAAATATGGTAAATGCGTAAATGTGTGAAGGAATTCCCACTTACCGAATTGATGTAGCCGACGCAGTTCTGGCGGTTCTTAAGCTTGCACTTGAGGAACCAGCCAGCAATGACATGGTAAGCCAGTGACACGGTATAGTGGTCATATCGATGTGGCTTCGTGTATGGCAGCGATATGCCGAACACATACAAATCCTGCTTGGGCGTAAAGTTGATGTACAGATGGTTCGGTAGATGGATCAAAACTGTCAACAGACAAAACGGAACAAGTGTGATTAAAGAGGAGCGCACAAATAACTGCACACTTACGGGATAAAAACTCCAAGACTGGTATGGCCATCGCGGCCGTGTCGGACAACCTGCTTATCTCCCACAGAACGTCCGGGAGCTTGCGCATGAGCGCCTCGGGCATCTCCAATATAAGAATGGTCATTATGTTGATGCAGACGCCGGCTATGCCAGTGGGTATGCGCGAGTTTACATCCGTAATGATGATATTGCGCTGTGCCGGCTGTAGGCACTCGTGATAGATGATCAGGGATGCGATGGCGGATAGCACAAGGCCGTTGTACTCGTCGATGGGTCGTGCAAACCTATTCTGGTTGCCCGAATTGATTATGAACAGCGTGTTTGCCAGTTTCTCAATGTCGTTGCCCTGTATTAAAGCTTTGTTCTGCAGCACCTTGGGCAGTTCCTTAATGACCAGCTGAAAGACATGGAAATCGGTGTCGTGCTCCAGACAGCGCACAATTAGATTGCAGGCGCGTCTTATTGAAATCGTTGTAGTTTGCGTTTGTGGCGGTTGCGGCAGTTCGATTTCCAAATAGTGGCTAAACTTTAAGGTTTCACTGTTGCCCTCCGGATAGCCAATGTGATAGGAGGCATTGGCGCGCGCCTTGAGCATCCAGTTAAATATCTAAAATTATGAATTAAAATTATAGATAAAGATACACACACACACACACACACACACACAAAGACTGACCTTATACCGCACAATGCTCGCCTGCTCAAAGACATTGGGCCGATCGTAGTGGAGCTCCAGGTGATCGGTTAAGATATTGAATATCTTGATGGCATGTGTGGCGGGCAGGCGATGCAGCTTGATAGCGTAAACCTCAACCAGTCCATCGATAGCAGCAATAATGTCGCCAATCTCTGACTCAGCTTTTATGATAATGCTGCTGCCCGACTCCGATGCGTTGGCCTCAGTCGCAATCTGACGCATATGCTCGAACGGTCGATTGATCAGACCCTCCAAAATGTCCAACAGCTCCAGGCAACGTTTCGTTTCACAGTGTGCCGCAAACTTTGAGAGCGCACGAGCCACTGCCATGCGCACCTGGACACTGGAATCCTGATGAATCTGCGCCAGCTGCGGCACAACGACGCGTCCGAGTATCTCTTCCTCATAGCTGAAACGGTTCTGGTTCATGATCTGCACCAGTGAGTCAATCGTTTTGATGCGCACATTCACGTTGGCCATCCGATAATAGCGATGCACGAACTGGGTCAACAGCTGGAGCCATTCCGGTCGCGTGGCAGACACGTGACGCGTCCGATAGTCGATTAGGCTGAGGACGGAGGCCTCCGATCGGCGATCGGCAACGCGCTCGATCAGATCGTAAATGCGATCAACATTACACAGTATTTGTGCGCGGTCGTCCTGCAGCAACTTCTCAATGCAGTCAATATTCTGATGGAAATTGATTTGTAAGTGGCACAAACGATCCTTATTATCACCCAAACGTTCTGTAAATGGATTCGTTAATTGAGCAATGGTCAAAAGTCATCAGCAAACACACACCATATTCCTCAATGTTGTCCACAATCGCTGACATAATATCACAGATCAAGTCCCATATGATCTCGGAGAGCTTGTGCTTGTTGTTGATAACCATGCGCACGCTGAGAATCACTTCATAGGTGACAATCACCTGGTGGCTATCCAATGCCTGTACAGACGAAGCCATTCAATTAACATTATTCCAACAGACTACTTTACGACATAACACTCACATTCCGGAAACCCATTAGCACGTTGGTGGCATAGATCATCGGCGATACCTGGAAAATGATATTCGAGCCAAAGATGTTCATGTTGAGATGAAAGACGGCGCCGCGCAAAAGTTGTGCGTCCTCATACTGCGTCCTGTCGTTAAGTATGCTGCACATCATCTTCATGGAGCCGTAGCCAAGCTGAGTGCCCAACAGATTCTTCATGATCTATAAAAATGATCAAATCAAATCTTACAAAATATTGCTTTTATTTGAACCTGTTTAATTGGGTATATGGTATATGAAAATATCTGTAAGAAATGAAATTTATTTCTTTTCTCAGAAAGTCTCTTTACGATGCGGTTATACACGAGTATAGAATCCAAGTTTCAGGTATCTAGCCCAATACAAAAATTGAAGCACATTAGTTGATCAAGTTGACTCCAGTTTTTCTTTATTTTTTTATGATAATTATCATTTGGCATAGCTTAAAAATTCAACACCAAAAACAAAAAAACATGAAAAAACAGATTGTGAAAGAGTTCATAACTGTGAAGAAGGTGCGATATCTGCCACGTCCGGAGTTGCCACCGCCACCGCCTCCGCCACGGCGTGTGCTCGTGGTTGGCCGCTGTACGCTGGATATGATCAGCGTCTGCGATGAAGAACAAACGCTCGGCGCCATGGCGCACACCGATGAGGGCTACTGGCGACCCGGCGGACATGGCACCAACGCATGCTACGTTTTGCGGCGTTTGGGCGCAGATTGTGAGTTCCTTGGCCAACTGAGCAGCAATCCCGCTTTCGAGAGCCTCAGCTCCGCTTTCCAGGCCATGGATATTAACATATCCAACTGCCCGCACACGCCCCAGCAGCCGCCGCATCGCATTATCGTCTCGGTGCGCGGCAAAGATGCGCACACCATCGTCGAGTACACGAAGCGCCACCACGAGCTCACCTATCAGCAGTTTGTGGGCGCCGTCGACTATCGCCAATACTCCTGGATACACTTTGAGTCGTCCAATAACAGGGAAACGCTTCGTATGATTCGTGCCGTGCGCGACTACAATGCGCGCAGTCCGGACGAGAACATTGTGTTGTCCATGGATCTGGCCGACATGAATCCACTTAGCTCGCTCATGGCCAATTTGGTGGACTATGTGATTATACGCAAACAGCTGAAGACGACACACGGCTATATGAACGGCCGGGAAACGGTGTGGGCGGTGCGAGAAAAGTTGCTTGTGGCACACAAACGATGGCTGGCAATGCAACCGAAGAAAAGTCCGTATATAACCGAGGATAAGCCGCAATTAGACCCGATCACCTGCACTGTCCAAGCGGAACACGAACCCACCAACCCAACCATTATCTATGACAACTACGAAGAGGGACCCAGTTGCTTAATGCCCGATAATACGTTCTTCAAGGTGGGCGGTCATAAGTCCCAACAGGTTGTGGATGCCATTGGCGAGCACGGTACCTTTGCTGGCGCTTTCATCTATGCCCTCCAAGAGATAAAATTATCACTGCGCGACGCTATGGAGTACGGCGCTCGCACGACCAGTTTTAAGGTGTCCAAAAATGGTTTCGATTGCTTGCGCTGCATGCCCAAGGATCTGATTAGTTGCTACTATGCTTGAATCTCTGATGAACGTTTAACTTTACAGTAAATTAAACTGAAGCCGAATGTAGACATTGAACTGTCCCAACTTCGTAAGAGAGAAAACATCACAATAAACGAACGTGTTAAATCATAAATGATCAACAAGCGACCCATATTGCTTAATCAATATTGATGTTGATGGAAGTATATCAAACTCTATCGTTTTATTTACTAGTTGTGATTTACCCAGGGAATTTAAAATTTTAACATTTTCCAGATAAGATATATCACTGTTCGGAAGTCGGCAATCATTACGAATTCTTTCATTTATATTGTTGTTTAGCTGGTTAATTATCAGGCCAGGTGTGACGCTCGAAAAGATGTTGTAAATACACAAAGAGGGATCAGATAAGGGCTGAGAAAACGTTGACTAAACATTGACAGAATTTCATTAGCATAAGCAAACAAAATTTTTAGGCCCAATCTCTTACAAAGTATTGCATCGGAAATGAACTGATAAATTCGCACCATAAAAGTAGACCCGATATCGAAACTGCGGCCCATTCAACGCAGTTCTTCAGGCAAAATAAATAAACAGAGATGAAGAGCAATAGTAAGTGGCTTCTCTTCGATTTGCGATTACATTAGACTCAAATAGATTCTCCAATAGAACAGCTGCATCTAGTCATCATATTGCTGCATCTGGCAAAAATTATCGCTACTTCGCAAAGTCGATCCTTGACAATCGAAGCGCTGTGCCAGAATGCCCCGTCCTGGACTCTTATGCCGGATGAGCGGCATTGTGACAGATTTTATGTGTGCACGGGTAGAAAAGAAAACAGCTACGAGGAATTCAGATGTGCCAAGGATTATCACTTTAGCAGCTCTAAACAGCATTGCGTGCGAGGCGTCTGTCCCAAACTGACGACCGCCACAAGCTGCAACGCGACCGGCAACAGCAACGTGCAACGTCGCCAGGGCGACTGTACGAACTTTGAGCGTTGCTCGAGTCGCGGCGAGCTCACATTGTTTAAGTGCTCCAACGGTCACTACTTCGATGCTGAGCGACGTGTCTGCTTGCCGGTGGCGATAACGCCAGGGCATCAGTGCAGCTGCATATTGCCGGAGCACTCTCTGCTGGCTAATCGGGAAGATTGCAGAAGTTACTATCGCTGCGAACAGGGCAAGGCAGTGCAGCAGGTGTGCCCGGCGGATTACTACTATGACGCTAGCGTGAACAGTTGCCTGCTCGATGCGAGCGGTGTTTGTGTGAGCGAGCTTCTGGCGCCACAGCTTGGCGAGCAGTTGCAAGAATGCGAACGAGAAGGTAGCCGGCTGGTGCCGCATACCCAAGACTGCAGCCGGTACTTTGTGTGCATTGGCAGCCGGGCCATCGGATTGCGCTGTCCCAAGGGCCAGTACTTCGACGTGGTGTCGCGTTACTGTACTCATGACGAGAATTTCCAGTGCCTCAAACAGACCACTGTAACACAACCGATGACAACTGTGACGGCACCTGTCCAATCAGAGCAGGTGCACAGCACCCAGCAGGCACAGAAAATGGATAACAGCAAGCAGGCTATTCAACAGGAGTTGACTAGTAAAAGGCCGATAAACGATGTGATCGGCAATAAGCTGGCATCAAAGTTTTTGTTATTTTAGAGCTATATTCGTTTTAAATAGATATCTTGCTTGGTGACTGAAGTGTTCGATTAATTTAAATGAAACCGATTTCTCATTGGAATATTGCAAATGGCAAAAACAAGTCGGACATACCTTAAACGATGCCTGGCAATAGCGCACATTGTTCACGGTGCGGCATAGTGTGACAATGCACTGGTGCAGAGGCTCGCTGGGAAAAATTGTATAGCCAATGACCATCTCCAAGACGGTCAAGCACTGTAAGCCGATATCATCGTTGGTCACAGTGCAGCTCAAGTCGCAGGCAGTTCTAAAAAGCGAAATAACGAAATACAATTAGATGATAATCGATCCGGTCTTTTTTTTTAAGTCACCCACTGTACAATTCCCACTAGAATGTCCTTGTCCAGGTGGGCCGCATTAAACTTAATAAGATTAATCATCATATCCAAGTAGGGGCACAGCAAATTGGCGTCTATGATGGCCGGTATCCAAAGCAGCATAAATTTACCAATCTGTCATAAGTAAAATTAACAAATTTAGTTATTAATGTTTGTTTCCCACTGTGCAACTGTGTTTACCTTCTCTTCGAAATTAGTTACATCCTTGCCGTTCTCGGTGAGTGTATCGAGAAGCTCCAGCAGATGACGCAAGTCCTCATGTGCCTCGTGATTCTGTATAACTAGGAAGAACTTTTCTCGCATTAGCGTTAAGCTCTTGTATTGTGTGTAAATTAGACGCTTATAGAAATTTAACGCAATCTGGCGCGTTTCGGCTGGTTTGTTGGGCACAATGAGATCGTTGGTTAGATGCCACAGATTGGTTATAGAAGTCTGCGTACCAAAAGAGAAAACCCTATATTTGTTGCCGGTCCATACAAAGAGAAATGCCGTACCCCCAACCCCTTTTCCACTTACCTCATCCAGGTTGAAGTTATGCAAATGCGAATTGCCCAGTTCCCTTAACATTTTACAGCGTTGGGTAATTGGCTGCTCCGGCCGCAACTCAAGCTCATATTCTGGAGGCAACGTTCGATCGCCAACGTTTCCTGGAGAAGTACATGCATATTCATTTAGCAACATCTCGTACACATAGATCAGCATTTTACCTGTTGGTTTCGACGACTTTAAGAGCGATTTAAACTTTGATTTATCTTTGGACCCCATCATAAGTCGTTGTATTTGCGTTGCAAGACGCTCAGATATCTGTGTAAAACTTACAACTCTTTTACGTTAATTAAAATGAGGAACGAGTACAAAATGTAAGGGATAGCAGCTGGAAACGGTACCAATGTGCCCCAACTGATGACAGTAATAACAAAATACAACAATAGGGGTACTCCTTATGTGTAAAGCACACAGTAACATATTGTAAACAATTTCTAATATATAATAAAGACCAATGAAATCAAGTCGCAATCTATAGCAACGACATAATATACAAATTTAACTAATTATCACCCAAATATCTAATCTAATTATTCTATTTCACCGCAACTATCGATATTCCTATCGAGAAGATTGTTATTTTTATATTTCCATCCCTTAGTTCTTTCACGGTTGTGCAAAGTTCTTAATCGTGAATGTTAAATAACAGCTTTATTGGAGCCAGATATAAACTGTTAAATTCAAATTTTCATAGACTTTCAAATTAGCCAACACATTAATTAAATATGTAAGACCAAATAGTTAGTAGATTAACTATATTACGACTGTCTTCACTACTATGAGATATGTTTCGATCGTTTTTATAGAAAAAGATTGTTTGCTGTTAATAACAGTGAACATATGTTTAAGATAAATGAACTGATAATGAACTAGTTACGTTCATTTAGTCTCGTGAATCGTTCAATGGAACTTATTCTTAATGACCCGAAACAACTCTATTTCGTAGCGTCTCCCAAAAAAGTGGACAAATTTTATTTTATTAAGAAAAAACGAGAAATTAAAATTTGTATATTCTCTTTTGAAAAAGTCTCTTCTGGAACAAACACTGTGCATTGTTTTCGTACATAAAAGCAGATTGTGCCAACCAACGGAAAAGCTTGAGGCGTACATGTGTTCTTGATTTCAAAAAGAAGGAAAACAACAGTTAATCGTCACATTTGACGCATCAAACTAGACAAAGGTAAAAAGTCATATTCAAATACATGCTCATATATACATGAGTATTTTGCGTAAGTATTAAATGGTAACATTATTTACACATGAGATTAATACGATTATCGTTCGCACTATATATTAGCAAGTCTATGTAAATACATGTGCATATGTTTATAAGTGTGTATTTACACACACACAGAAGGTAGAGATGCGTGTGTGCGTTTCATGAAATGCAATTTTATCTCGCTTTTTTAATTTAGTCGTCCTTGTCGTGTATACACATATAGCTTGTATTATCGCCATATTTTTCAATAACATACGTATAATTTAATTGATAAACTAAATATGTTTTGTGCTCTAGAACAACATGAGCACCACTGAGGAAACCAGCAACAGTCCGGCAACCACGCCACAGGAGAACGAACCGACAGTTGAACAGGCCAATGCCAGGGACTTGGAAAAAATCGAAGAGGAGAAGCTTAAGTCCAAATATCCGAGTGGGGTGCGTGTGCCGGGTGGCCATTCTGCGTTCCTTCAGAAGCGTCTGCAAAAGGGAGTAAGTTGTCAGCACGCTCCATTTGTGACACAATTTCACATTCACTTTATTTTTAGCAAAAGTTCTTCGACTCTGGCGATTATCAGATGGCCAAACAGAAAGGTGGTGGCGTCAAGCAGGTGTTTGCCAATAAGGTAACCACCGGCGAAGCTATACCAACGCCCGAAACGGTGCCTGCACGGAAAACCTCGATTATTCAGCCGTGCAACAAGTTCCCAACGACGAGCTAAACCGTCAAATATTCAACAACAAAAGCAAGCTCCCCTCCCGTTGCGCTCCAAATGCTCTTTACCTAATATTATAGTCTATTGCTATGTTGGCTGACCTTTGTATGCACTATGCCGTTGCGCTGGCGCTCGTTTTGCCCAATTGTTAACATTGCAAGCAAGTTTTGTATTGATTTATTCCCAATTTCTTTTTATTTTTCTTTGCTTTAAATTAACCCTATATATTTAGCTTGCGCCAATCTCAAGAACGTTGAATGCATTATGGCACTCTTAAAGCACGTCTTTATTCAAAAGTTCTATTTAACAATATATATATTATCCTGATCGTATGTAGTTGTAAGTTATTAAAATCGTAATAAACTTAAGTTGTAACCAGTTCGATTCAACATTTTTAAAAATGTACTTCGGAATATAATTTTGAAATGAAATCAACGTGAATGAACATTAAAGAAGAAACTGACTTTTGATCAGCCGTATTATAATTGACTGCGTTTTATTTATATTATAAGCGGTGAATCAAGGCTTAGCTCCAGCTTGGACGAAAATCGATACTTTTCTGCATCATACTGAAATCGAGATGGTTTATAATTTGGTTTTTGCGTCATCTTCAACATTTTATTTTTATTGTGTATCTGCAAATTTTTAAGAAATATCCATGCACATTCTTACAAGTAAAAATAAAAAAAAAAATCTTAAATTTCTTGTTAAGACCGTGAGTATTTTTGCTATCGTTTGGCTATCGATGTTTTATAATGGCAAACATCGGTCATCTCCAATATATTCAACGCAAATAACAGTTTCTCTTGATGTGTAGTTGCAATTATCTTTAATTTAAAATTAGTTAAATAATAATAATTTGAATGGAAACAGTTAACAATTCCAACCAGAGCGTCTTCGATTTGGTCACAAAAATTGCCGTATTATTGTCACAGAATGAGTGCGCCCAAGAGGAGCAAACATCTGCAACGGCGGCTGCCCCCTCGCACGCAGCAGTTGCCCATCAACGCACCAAAATTTACGAGTTGCTGTTGTCATCCCGTTTCGCAGACCTATACTGTCCACATCTGGACAAGCTGCCGCAGTACCAGAAGATATTGGAGAAACAGTTCGCCAACTTAAAATCGGCATTGGGCAAGGACAATATGGGCATATGCCCACCACAAAAGGAGCACAAGGAAGAGCAGCCCAAGTACAATAACAAATTGTTGTTGCCATTGCCATTGCGACTCCAATCGGATCCCGGCAACGGCAGGCAGCCGCAACAATACCCTTTGAGTCCGAGACTTTTGAGATCTATCGAAAACATGCGTGACTCCATAAAGCCAATCTATTTTCGCCCCAAGTCAAACATAAAGTTAGGCGATATTGACGCGATGCGCGCATCAATAAAATGCCAGAAAAAAAGCAATTTGGCCTGTTCAGTCCTGAAGGAATCATTGGCACGCATAAACGAAACAAAGAATGGGGCGCGGCGTGTTAAGATCAACTTGCCGTTGCGGCTGAAAAGGGACAAGACGACTGTGGGTGATGCTAAAAAGAGCATTATGCAAAGCGTATCAGCTGAGAAGCATTTTGTATCGGATCGGTTTGTGAGCAACGAGCTCAGATGGCACCAGGATCCGACAGAGCACTTGTTTTTCATTGAACTGCCCGAGCTTATTAATCATTTAAAGAATGCGGCAGGTGGGCAAACCTGCATTAGTTTGAATCAGTAATAATTCAATTATCATTTGTTTTTAGCGGGTCTGCAATCTGACACGATTGTCTGCGCAGACGATGGACGGCTTCTGATGAAGCCACAGATAACGCTGAGCACTGTGCTGCCCGAGGTGCTCGTTGACTTTGTACAGCCATTTCTTGCCACTGGCATGTCGTATCGGCGTCTGAGCGCCCGAACCCAATGGTCGCACGGAACGATTCGCATTGAACGCCCTATGAACCGCGTAAGGCCAGGCAACATATAATATTTATAAAGATCAGATGTGCAAAATTCCGTTTTTACAGAAAATGCGCCAGGTAATCATTACATTCCTTGCGAATATCCGCATATACCTGCTTTCGCTGTCTGCCAACAGTTTGTCACAGCTCCTGCGTAGCGCTGGTCCTGCCATGGAGTTGGTTCAGCAAATGGATCACATGTTTCAGGCTGAACGCAGTCGTAAGTTTTGTACTTAATTTTTACGTTAACCCCCTAAACGTTCATTTAAATTTGTAGTAAACATCGCGGCGGGATTGAGCGGAATAAGTGGCGTAAGCCTGTTGAGCTTCCTTTGGTCATCATTTGAAATGGGCATCAATTGTGAGTTCTCGCAGCTACTTATGTACTTGTTGAGGTCCTTGTGCGAAACGTACTTTTCGCAGCTTCAGCGTTGGATTTACCAGGGCGATCTGGAAGAACCATTTAACGAGCTTTTCATTAGCCGCTGCCCGCATAATTCGTACGACGAACGAAGTAAAGAGTTTTTCGACAGGGGCTACTATGTGCGATCCGATGCAGTGCCCGGCTTTCTAGCGGGCTGTGAGCAGGTCATACTGCAGTGTGGTAAATACAATTGCTTCCTTAAGGCTTACAATTCTCAGGTAAATATATAAATAAATATACATACACATATACATTGATAGTAACTGAAGGTTCTCCCTCCAGCACATGGTTTTTAAATTGAAGTACCCCGATTTGATCGTTTGCCTGTCTGATCAGCAGTTGATAGCAATGCGCCAAGAGTTAGACATACATTTGAATCACATACTGCAGAATATCGAGCCATTTACGATGCAAAACACCCTTAAGGCACATGCCTCGAGTAGACAACGCTTCGGTAGCCGTATGTGGGATTGCACCCAAACGCATATTGCTGATTGGAAGGTGCGTCAGCATAACTTGCAATTGAAAGCGGACGCAGCGAAGCAACAACGTTACAAAGAGTTTAACAAACAGCGGGCGCAACAGGAGCAGATACGTCTGGAGCACCAGCGTTCGGAGCTGGCGTTGGAGCTGGCATATTCTAAAAATTGTGATCAGTTGGAGAAACGGCGATTGCAACAGGAAAAGCAATCGTTGGAGAGCCAAATTGCCGTTTTACAAAAGGACACAATAGCAATGGAAATAAAACCTGTCGTCATGAGCCCCAATGACAGCACAAGCAGTTGTCGCACCTTTGTTTCTTGCGAGGAACCAGACATGGATGAACTAGCACAGTCGGAGACGCTGCCAGCAAATCAAAGTGATATGTTGAACTCAAATAATAGCCCCACGGATATGGCGCGCAATCGTATGCGCAACAATTCCTCTGAGCAAGTTCAGGAATGCCAAATGGAAGTGCAGCTGCGCCAAAGCGCGGCTACCAGCGCAATCAGTTACACAGAGACGGAACGCAATCGCATGCGAGTGCTCAATTGTACGGAGGAGCCTACTCATCGGCCGCCAGATATGAATATGAATCTCGAGGATCTCACTGACTTACAGCGCAATCGCCTGCGCATGCAGCAACACAATAAGTTTGATTCTCTCAATAGCGACGACAATGCGGGCAGCGGTTCTGAAAAGCGTGCGCTGCATTCGGATTCGGAACTTGTACGCAATCGCCGGCGTGTTATGGAAGGAGATTTCACGATCAGTGGTGGTTTGGGCAATGCACTGCATTTGCCATTAGAGCCACAGAAGCTGTTCGTGGCGACGCCACTGGACACAGCAACGCCCATGTCCACCACGTCCGATGTGGAAGTTGAGTTCGCTGTTCCCAACGAAGTAATCGATGCGGAGAACAACAACAGCAATATTGATATTGGAAACTCTGACCGTCAGCATGAGAACGGAGCGGCCAATAACAACAGCAATACAGATATTGACATTGATGTTACCAATTGTGATAGTCAGCTCGAGAACAAAACGGAGCAGCCAGCAATTGCAGCAGTGGCTGAGCCGGAAAAAAGAAAATCAGTATTTAACTTGCCCAAGTTTCAAATGCAATCATCGCCATCAGAGCCATCCGGCAAAATGCAAATATACGGACACAATCCATTTATGATCAAACGTTATATGCAACTGTCGGTTATGATTCCACTGAAGGCCCATTTGTCGCTGCTGCGCAACGAGGTGCTGCGCATATTCCACGAGGAGAGCATACTCGAGCATTTCTATCAGCTGCGCAAATATTTCTTTTTGCTGGACGGCGAGTTTTGTACTCTGCTTATTAGCGGAATTCTCGATCAAATTGAATCGGGCGTGGAGCCGCACAGTCTATGCCAGAGGGGTGTACTGGATTCCATACTGAACAATGCGATCGCCAGCAGAGCATCATCAGATGATGACCCGGTATCTGAGAATCTCACTTTAAATTGCACCAACATTCCGGAGACTTTTGATATAATGGATATCAATGCCTTGTCCATTTTTACACTGGACTGGAAAATGGACTGGCCGCTGAATTTGGTGTTCAGCGCTGAAACAATGGAAAAGTATATGCAGATATTCTCATATTTGGTCAAACTGCGACACGTGAACTTCATTATGGAGCGTGCATATCAACACCTTCACCTATTGGCGAAGCTGCATGGTCGATCCTTACAGCAGGCGCCGCAATACCGTCATTTGCAACTGGTGCGCCACAAATTGTCGCACTTTGTGATTACGCTGCAAAATTATTTGGCTACAAATTCACTGGAGGCCCCCTGGAAGTCGTTTACCGATGATCTAATCACCGTTGATTCCGTTGAAGGACTATACCAGCGACACGCGGAATACCTAAAGGAAATCGCCTTCTTTTCGCTGCTTAATCGTCGAAGCGCCAAGCTCCGGGAAACCATTGACAGCATTCTTATGATTGCTCTACGTTTTTGCAAGTGGGTTAAAAATTTAAATTTTACAAAATTATCATTACATTCATCGTTGCTTATTTTTTTTATAGAATTCTTCACTCGAAGCAATTTGTGTTGAATGAAGAACAACAGTTTGTCCATCCGCGCTACAAACGATTGGTCTACGAGGAGGGCGAGTTTGAAAAGTTTATTCGCTATGTCATCTACTTGGGCAACAAGGTCGCTGCATCTGGGTATCAAGAAAAAGTAGTTGAGCTAATACGCATTATTAATTATAATAACTACTACAATGTAACTGAAAGCACAAACTAATAAAAAAATGTTATTCAGGCTTAGCCGTCAATAACTATTCTTTTGTTGTGCCTGATCATATTTTTATTCTTTTTACTATCATGACGTATTCAAAAAATATAAATAGCAAACTTTTATAATATATATTTTTATTCTTCTTCAAGGACGTTTTAACTTATAAACATTACAAATTTTTATCGTCCGGTTTTTACTTAAAATAGGAAACTGATTCAAAATTATGTTTTATTTACCGGCACTGTCATAGTACATTTTGTGTTATGCAAACGGTCACACTGTCTCCGATTTGCCCTTCGTATTATCGATAACATTTCGATAAATAATAATAGTTTGTTTACCAGCCGACTGGTGCGGCAATAAAGTTGACGCGCGTTCGTTTATTGACTACCTGCACTGAGCACCCTCGAAAAACGCGAAATAAGCAACCTTGGCCAATCAACAGGCTGCACGTTTTCCACATATTTGTAATGCTTGACGATATCTCGGCACTGCATATAAGTACAGCACGCTCAACGCATAACATGGACACAACATCGGTTGCGGATGCGGTAAATACAATAGATATGGGAAGCATAGAGCTACAATTAAACAGCTCCTTTGTCCTGCAGTGCTCGGTATCCTCAATTGAGAGCGAAAGTGATTTATCGCTGGCCTTTGAACGTGAATTAGGCGAACCGGCGGACTGTGATGAATTGCCCGCCTTCGAAATACGCGCCTACTCGCCGCATGGGCGCACCCCATCTCCCATAGATGACTTAGATTTGACGGACATTGAAACGCCAAAACAACAGCCGGCACCTCAGCGCAGTCCTGGTTGCCAGAATAATCCAGAGTTTGTGGCCCTGCATGAGATCAATGCACAAATTAGTGCGCCCAGCGACCACCCAGATGATTCAACAGCCGGCATCAGTCGCGCCAACAGTTTGGAAACCATTTTTGAGGGGGTATTTCTGCATACACCGCCGCGTGAGAAGCACAACACAAGCGCTGGTTCCGGCTCCAATTCAAATTCTGCAACTCGTTTTACGCCCAAACGCAGTCGAGCAAACCTAATGGAGCTGGTAGCAATAAATCGCCTGCACTTTGATGGCAAGGAGAATCAATCGCCACGCGACCAGCTACAGGATGAGCTTACCTAGTTCCAATATTTCTTGGGTACCCAAGGCCTCAGCAAAAGCCATATATGACGCGTTCGTTTAGACTGCCACCGATTTTATAGACATAAGTTTTCGTACACTTTGTGTATCTGAAAGGATAAAAAGTTGAATTTCTATGTAATTTTATTATTCCAATGCTGGAGTTTATGTAGTAAAACATTTGTCTTTCCATGTTTCAAACATTAAACGGCAGGTGTGTTTTATTTTTATGAAGGGGTTTTGCAATTCATTTGTATGTTTCAGGTAGACGCAAAATAGGGATTGCATTAAATGGTTCATATTTTAGTACCAACAGCTAGCTACCTAAATGAAGTGTAAGACCCAAATGCATATATTTTGCATTTCAATCCAAACAGGTGCTGAACATGGATTTTATAGATTAGCTACAGTTTTGAGTATTCCAATATAATCGTGATCATTCGCAATTATATAAATTTATACATTTTTAAAAGTTGATCTAACAGACTTGAAATATCCAGGCTTCTAGTATTGAAACTGCAATCATGTTTTCTTATGCAACTATTTTAATAATAATTTTTGGCTTAAAATTTAAATACATTAAAAATCTTAGTTTAAAGTTTTCCTGTATATTATACATATTCGAAATATATATATACATATCAGTGGAAGTACTTTGACATTTTATTTTCAAAAATAAGATCACCCAAAAACTAAAAATCTAAGTATTGAAATATATAAAAAACACATAGTAAAAATAAAATTATAACAATTAGGTGAAAATTAACAAATATATCTTAATGCAAGACACTTTTTCTTCTTACGTTAACCACTACCATATATGTATATCTAAAATAACCAATTCAAAAATTCTTCATTATAGAAAAACAATAAAATAAAGTGTAAATAAATTCGAAAATTGATATATATA
>SCDS01001051.1:0-16317 GCA_004149465.1 Drosophila nigromelanica | reverse complement strand
CACTGTGAACGAGTATTGCGCTGTCGGTTAGACCCGACTGCAACGTTCTCACTTGTTTTCGTTTTTTGGGAGTGTGCGATTGCTTGTCGCATGTACTTTTCCATCCTCATTTTTGTGTTGGGGCTTTTTTGGACGACAATTTGAAATTTTAATTTTTAACGGTTCTTTTCAGCAGCAGTTTTTTTTTTTACATTTTTTTTACTTCGTTTCTCTGGTGATTGCATAATTCATAAGAGGGCGCCCCTTTCACGTGTTCAACTCGCTGCTTCCTACTTGTTGACAAATTTATTCGCTGTTACAAACTATTTTTTAGCCGCATTACTTGTTACAGCAACCAGAAATTTATTGTTACGATCAGAATAAAATCCAACGATTTTTTTTACTAAATTGTAGTTATTATAGTGAGAACAAACTTTTTTCTGTAAAAAATTTGATTTCATCCCATAAGATTCAAGCACGAAATTTTAAACGTTTTACTTTCACGTTTTATGTTTACTATGGAAGGTTTTTGGTTTTTATTTATAAATATTAATAATTAACATATAATTAAGGAATATTTGAGAAGGAAACATGCTTTGAATTTCAAAAGCAGGAAGGTAATTTGTGTGTGTTTGTGATTTATCAATAAGTTACATGCTTGTGCATAAATATTTTTGATTACTAAAGGGGTCACTGGTGATATGGCTATAATATGAAACCTGGAATATCTGTGTGTCGTGTCAGCTGATTGCGTTTTGAATATTAACATATGCGTCATCGGGCACGAAGCGGAACAGCTAACAGCAAACAGCTAAGAGCGAACAGCAAAGCGCCAACCACCAACACCACAAGACAGCAACCACCAGTGCCACCAGTACGAACAGCAATAGCATCATCAGCTTCAGTCCATTATGTGCTCGTCGGTAATTATTTGCATAAAAATATATATGCAGAGGTCTAAACAAAACAGTTTAGCAATCAATTATGAAAACACGTTAAATAGGTGAGTGCGAGTGCAAATGTCGCCGCCAGAGGCAGCCAGAGGAAGCATAAGTAAGCATAAGCATCGGGGACAGACAGACACAATGGCTGTGACCTCCAGGAATCCGCTCACGGCACACACACACACGTACACACATACATACACAAAAGACAGCGGCAACGCATCCTGAAAAGGTACGGCCCGGAAAAAGAGAGACGCACAATCGACAGATGCAGTTGCCACTGTGTGAGTAGATGCCCCTCTACCTTTACCCCCTAGCCCATGGCTCAATTCACGTGCATGTTGGCATCACAAGAAGCGGCCACCAAGGCTCAACGTGAACCTCACGCACATGTGGCCACCAGTGGCCACTGCCCAGCTCCTACAGCGCGTAATGAGCGACGGGCGCAGTGTGTTTGGTTGAGTAATGCGATAAGTGAAAACAAATAACTGAGCCGAGTCGGGGCTATTCGGGGCTATTTGTGGATATTTGTGGATATTTGTGGCTATTCGGGGCGAGGCGACAAAAGTTTGTTTACACAACTAAACAGAAATAATGCGTAATGTGAACGGGCTGGGACCAAATGTTTGGCATATTTTCATAGAAATTTTTCTATTTGACTCCCAATACTTTCAAAGTAATTTAAGTAATAGCCTACTTACACTTCTACTTAATAACTTTGTAATTATTTGGATGATGATTTTACAGAACGATACGCATTTTAATATTATTTTTTTCGATTTTAATTAAAATTTATGCAAATACCGTGCACTCAAAAAATGGGTAAAATAATATTATTGCTTTGGCAAAAAAAAACAATCTAGTAGCGAAAACATATTCAAACCTCAAAATTTCTGATATAAAATTTTGTGAAGGATATTCAATTTATTCATAGTTCTAAATTGTAATAAAAAAAAAGTAAGGAATTCAGCACTTTACGATGTGATTGCCTAATAACTCTAAAAAATACCTTTCAAAGACTTTTCCCGCCAACTAGCAGTTTTTTTCCAAAAGTCGTAAAACAACAATTCCTGGGTTCATAATAGGAAATAAGTCCAGACAGTTTTTGAAAGCTATTTCAAATTAAGTATGAAGCCTCTTGATTGGATTCATAAAAAAGAAACAAATTATTGAATAAAGTACAAAATATTAATTTGCAATAGAAGTAGTACGTTTCAAAGATTAACAGCTAATATTTAAGTATTATATTTACAAGCCTTGAGATTTACAAATTAAATTAAAAAACTAAATGAAGAGTTTGTTGTCAAGATAAGATATTTTAATTTGGCTAAATTATTAAATTAAAGATTTCATATGTTCCAAAAGTGGAAGTTGATAAATAAGAAGTAATTTGGAATTTATTAATTCAGATATTTACTGTAAAGAGTCGAACAAATCAGATATTGTCTATGTATCTATGTAGAAATATATGTATTAATCAAACCCAATTAAGTTATTCAAACTAATTTCTAAAGCGTGCAATTTCCATCACAATTCACAATATTAATACAGGGTATCTCTTGGTCAAGCACTTTTAAGTGAACAATCTAACTGACTTATGTACACGTATACACCGTAATTCAGTTATGTTTGGGCAACTACTCGGGTCATAAATCCACCTGTGCCCATGTGGGGCTATTGGTAACTTAATTTTTACACAGAAATTACATTAGATGGGCCCCGTGCGGAGCAGCCCGTTTGGTCACGATGGTATTTACCATTTTATTCAAAGGCTAACGCGACAAACGCACCACGATTTATGGTCCTACATAAATCCTAGCAATACTTTGGGCTACCCACCGCAGTTAATCCGATTATAAAAGACAGAGACAGAGCTTCACTTTAAACGCGCGATGGTGGCGCTGATAATACGGCACATACTTAATTCAATGTATATGGCAGATAGCCACCTCATCGGAGCTACCGTTAGGACTGGATGCGGGCCCTGCAACTGGCCCATCAAAACATAAGTAACAAATTAGCATGTTGAAAATTATAAGTACGTTAAACTGCCTTCAAAACGAGTGTGGTAAATTGAAGTATACGACGCCACCCAATAAACTGGGCGCCGGTCCACAACTGGAGAATGTAGTCAGAGAATGATGACGTCGATGCTACGAATATATTTGGACTGGTGGGGTAGAAATCCACTGCTCAAGTTGAGTTGTTATGCTTGAGTTGAGTGTTGGCAAATATTTAACGTAGTATAAATATCTCTGCCTCCGCATCCGCCACCGCCACCGGCTCCGTCTCCGTCTCGGCCCATCCCAGGGTGCCCCATCTTGCGGGGTTTGCGGAGCATTGTTATCTGGCCGCTGTTTTTGGGGTGGAAAGACCCGCGCTTGTGTATAACACAGAAAAAATCTAATTTTCCAACTTTTTACGACATTCGCTTGCGAGTTCTGCGGCAATTTCATAAATATTTTCCGCTTCTTTGCGTTTGCATACTTTGTATGCAAAAAAACATGCCATCATCAGAACATTATCCCGCCGCGTGTAAATGAAATTCCCATGTCCGCCCGCCCGTCTCTCCGTCCCACCGACAGACCAACCGCTTGCGTCGGCAAAAACGCCGAGCGGCAATCGCCGTCACAGTAACAGCAGCAGCAGCAGCAGCGACAGCAGCAGCAGCAACAGCAACAGCAGCAGCAAATGGGGGAGCATCGCGAGGGTTGTTGACTTATATCATTTATCATAAGGAATTAGGTTCAAGCTTGTTATTAATATTAGACGTGGTCTTCCACTGCCTTCGTTTTCGCCTCCGCACCACCCCAGCCCCCCTTTCCCGGTCTACTGCCTGGTCCTGCTCGGCGTGAAGCCGCTAACGTGCGAAGAGCGTTAATAAAGTTCATAAAATAAACAAAGTCGAGCAGTCAACATGTGAAATTAAAATCTTTGCCGATGTCAATTGGCGCTGAGATGAGCGAGCACTCAGAAGTATATTAAAAAGTAAAGACTTCAGCCAGCACTTTATGAGGCCATTATCTGAAGCGGAATTAACCTTATAATATCCATCAATAAAAAAAACATACGCACGTTTAAAACCTATTTACTAAACAGTACAATTGTTGGCAAAGCCAAATAAAAATCATTTCTCAAGTATTTGAACAATTTGTGATTTAAATATTATTATATTCTTATCTGGCTTATCTTAAATATTTCAGTTGTATACCTTATTTACATTATATTGATTATGTATGGAATGGATCCGGTTTCGAATGTCATCAGGCTAGTGTTTAAATAGAGTATTGTCGTGCCCAAGGGCATAATTGCTATAAATATTGCATTGTTGATAGTTTGTTTATTTAAGATAATATAATAATAATATTGATAATGTCAAAAATAAGCAAAGGAAGAGTTCTGAAAATTAATATATATAAGTAACACTTTAAGAAAAAATGAATATATAATGAATATATCCCCAGAGATCAACAATATCAATATATTCAAGAAATATACGTAATTTGTGTCTATAATATCGATTTCGAAATGAGTTTATATATCTTGTTCTTATCTTTGGCCATAATCACATATATACTTTTTTAAGAATATAAAACATACCGCTATTATTATCTAATTTGTAACCCATTGTTTATAACACAGCGTGAGACAGAACATTAAAATATATATCAAAAATGAAAAAAAAAGAATATCATATCCGAATCAGAATATGTACATAGCTGTCATTAAAAATAATATGGCGACAACAAGTTCTTTGATCTATACATGTATATAAAACGGGTTTTTATAGTTGCTTAGAGCTTAAACAAATAATTTTATAGACTTTATGCAAAAAACTAATACCACGCCTTAAAGTTAACTGCGATACTTAAACTAGTCAATCGATTAGATTAAATACGATTAAGGTATAAAGACAACATATACTTAAAAACTTTAGCAACAAAACACATTTACAAAAGTTGCTTTAATCAATTATTTATAAATTCGATCTCAAGAAACCTTTGTCAACCCCGATAATAAACTTGAGATGTTTAAAATCAAAATGAAGCTATGGCTATTTATATAATATGGCAACTTGCAATAAATTGAACAATCAATAAATTGCAAATTATTCAGAATCAAATTGACGAATGCTTAAATTTTGCAAATATTTGTAGAGCACTCGTATTTATATTGATATATACGAGTAGCTCGAGTAGCTGATGAAAAGTATTCGCCATTGTTGGGTGCATCAGGGGTCAGGGGTCAGGTTGCAATAGATGACAACACTTTAATGCAGACATTCGTTAGATTGCAAATTAATAAACTGGAATCAGTTGGCAACTGTTTCGCTTTGTGAATTGATTTCATTCAAATTAACTTTGTCTCAATAGCTGCCGCAGCTTGTAGTTTGGGGTTGCCGTGACGCGACTGTAAGTTGTCTCATTATGATGTGTTCAGCTTGTGTAAGGACAAACAAGGACATTGGATCGGTCGACAGGGCGACGGAACCACTTATTTTCCCGGCACTGCCTCGTTTCCGACGCTCTAGAAGCTTATGATTTTATTGTTTTTTTTTTCTTTTTTCTTCTTCCTCTGTCTTTCTCACACGGTCGCTCTCGCTCTCGCACTGTGTGTGTCCTCTCTTTTCCCACTCGCATGGCGGCAGTGGCAGGGACAGCGGCAACCCCCTAAGCGCCCGAGAACCATAGAAGTTTCTGCGCGCTCTCTGCGCGCTTCCCCTATGAACGGTTTTTTTTCTCATTTATTTTTTTTTCGGTTAGGTTTTGCCTTCTTTGCATTGACCAGAAGCCACGCCCTGTGCATGTAGAAGCGAGTGCAACAACACGAACAACTGTTAGATACGAGAGCGCAAAAAAGAAAATTGAATGAAAGAGCCAAGATAAACACTTAAACCTAACGAAAAACGATAAAAACGGCCACAAACACGGAGGCCGAAAAGAAAGTTGCCAAAGGTAACAACCTATGTAGAATGTTTTATGGCCGGGCCGGAACAACCATGGCCAGAACCAGAAATGGCCAGATGGGGTGGCTGAAATTGGGGCGGATGGGGCGGGGGAACGTCGTGCACATGTCCAATATTCACTTAACGCGATAAAAATGAACTAGCGACACCGAAATCTGGCAGAGAAGGTGGCGGCAACTCGGATGCGGCAACAGTCGGCGCTGTGTGGCAAAAACACACAAAAACATCAGTTACACTTTGTTTAGTCGTTTTCCACTGGACCTCCACTGTATTAATGTATGCGTGCGTATGTATACGTATGTGTATTTATATATATCTGTGTATATGGTCTCGTGTATCTATTGAAATGCCATCCAACAGGGCCCCATACAAAATGGAAACGAGCGAAAAGGGGGGAGAACGAACAAAACGCGTGGAATGGGTGAAATGGGTGGAATGGGTGGAATGGGTGGAATGGGTGGAATTGGGCGGTTAACGTTAAAAGATAGCGTGGTTAAACGCGCTTATTTTGGTTTATGATTAAATTTATTACTTGTACGCCCAACCACAGCGAACGAACGGAATGGACGAACAACGAAGCAAAGTGGATAACAACGAAGTGCAAAAGCGAAACAAACAAAAAACAACAAAAAAAAAAAAAAAGGGAAAATTAAGGGAGGTGAAAAGTTTTGGGGCTCGCCTTGAATTTAATTAATGTTAGGCCCTTAAAAACAAAGAATCTCAACTTTATATAATTGGCCATTCTTTTAAGCTTAGCCCTTGTTGCCAGCTCTATGAACTGAACGCCGCCTCTAATTAAACAGGTCAACTGGATTCATCGACGAGCATTGCTAGCTGGCCAAAAGTCCCGGTGGCACTCGGACTGACTCTTGACTGTTGTTCACGTTAACTGTTGCAGTAGCCCCGACATGGCAGGCATCTGCATCTTCGCCCTGCCCAGCTCGGAAGCTCTCTCTCCCTCTCGCCCTCTCGCTCTCGCTTGCCACAGCCACCGGCAGTTGGGCGTGCGAGCGAGACGGCAGAGAGCTATGGTTGTGCCTCTGTGTCTGCGTGTAGCGACAGCTACAGCTACATGGCAAAAGTATCTTTTTATCTGGCTCGCTGTGTTTCTACGATTGTCTGCAGGGATGTGTTTGCCGCTCCCCGCTGCCCGCTGCCCGCTTGTGGCTTTGGCTGCGACTGCGACGGCGACTGCGACTGTGGTTGTGGCACGACTCGAGCTCTGCTCGGTATTAACAATCACAGTGGCGCTAGCTACGGCCTCGTGGCGCTCGTGCTCATCCGTGTCCTCGTCGATGTGGTCGTGCTTGCTCGCTCCCCCTTTCGCTCGATGGGGCTGAGGCTACGGCAGGCGTACTCGTTAGAGTTTTCAACGATGCTTGCTTCTCTTTTTTTTTTTGGTTGTTTTTGTTGTTGTTGTTGTCTTACCTCTTCTTCTCTCGGCAGTCGTCTCTCGTTTATTTATGATTATCTGTGTACAACTTGTTTCGTGTTCATCGCATGTCGATGCCGATGATGGGTGTATAGGCCATGAGCATCTATCTGGTTTGTTTGTTACACCCTGGCATTAAACCCAGCCCCGGGGCGCACACATGTATGCGAGTACCCTGGCTATGTACCAGATACATCTACATCTACATCCACAGTCACAGCCACAGCGCAGAACACACCTTTACCGGGCTGGGCTCGTACCTTAGTTCTTTATTAATGACTACTTGCTGGAACCCTCGGTCGGTTGGTTGGCTGTTGCTTTTGGCTTTGCTTTCGCTGTTGCTGTTGCTGTTGTTGACCCGCCAGCAACATCACGAATTGCAGCTCAGTTATCACTTAGCTAGATGTTGTTGCTCCTCCTCCGGTGCATCTAAAATAAATTCCCAGTACCTCTCGAACCTGTCCGAGCGGCTCAAGGCAAATGCTCTCTGCGGTTTAAGTTTTCCTCGCCTCAAATAAGTGTCATCATGTCCATTTTCAATGTTGTCTCTTGCTTTGACTTTGGCATATAAATATTTAATTCATGTCCTTTCAATGGGGAATGTCTGTTTATCCAACTGAAAAGGGAAAACCGTGTCTCCTATCAAGAAAATCAATCAAAAGTCTTGAATAAATACTAACACGCACACACACACACATACACAGACACGCACTCAAACGCTCTCCAGAGGTTGGCACGTACAGGACTAAACCACAGGATCCCAAAATAAGGGGGGCGGCAGCGTCAATAGGGCGGCTGGGAACAATAAAAAACGTGGCAAACTAAGCGAACAGACATTTGGAAATGAATCAATACAAGCAGCCAAACAGACACACTCGACAGCAAATTCACGCATTGGGCCTACAAAACGACAGGAGCTCCAAACAACAACAACAACGAAAAACAAAACCAAACAAAAACTCTGACCGCGATTGCGTATCCCCGTTGGAAATTGAAGTCAAAGGCAAAGTTCGCACACGAAACAAACACCTTTTCATTTGTATCTATTAGATTAAAATTCATGTCGACGCACTCGCATTCGTATACTTCATATGTGTATGTGTTTGGCTGTATACTGTGTTGTGTTTCTAAAAGATACACTGTATGAAGTGGCAAGAAAATTGAGCCCGAAGCTCACAATCATCATTGGCTTTGTGCAAACACACAAGCAGATACACGTACGCACTTGGCTCTGCTCCGGAGTGGAGGGTAGAAAGAGCCAGGGAATTGCCAACAACGATTGTCGCTGCTGCTGCTTCTGCTGCTGCTGTTGCTGCTGCTGCTGCTGCTGCTATCTACGACAGAACACGAACAAGAACAACAATAACATCGAGGCGAAACGAAACGAGGCGAGGCGAGGCGAGCATAAGCTGCCACCAATACGAGTACAACTACAGCAACAGTAACAGATACATATACAGATACGCACGGTGCAGTTGTGGCAACAAGAAAAATACAAAAGATACAAATGTATCTCGTGTTCGAAATATAAAAATCGTTAAACAAAGACTGACGTTGTTCCTGGATTTCGACCGACTCCGACTGCGACTGCGACTAACGACTGACGCTGATGCTGATGTCGGCTGTTGCTGTTGCTGTTGCTGCGGCTGCTGGATGGCGCTGCGACCGCCGCTGCCGACCCGCGGGTGGCTGACAACGGCCCTGGCATTATCTAGCCCTCCCGCTTTTGCTGACGCCAACTTCAGTTTGCTTTCGTTGCAAGCTTTCTCTTTCTGTTGCTTGCCCCTGCTCCGGCCCCAAATAGCGCCATTGAGCGCCCGCCTCCTGCACTCAAAAGTTGCTGCCACCGCCCCCTCCCCCTGCCCCTCCCCCCAGTGCAGCACCCAAGCACTAGCAATGTCGCTGTGGTGGAAGCTGCGGCTGTTGCTGCGGCTGCCTCGGCTCCTGTGGCAACCGCGACGGCATTTTGTGCCCTCGCCAATGACTTAACGTGATCTGAATTTGTTGCCCGCAGGCCAATTACTGCCAAAGAATATGCAAAATATGGCAACGGATATGGCCGCATGGCAGCTCTCGACTTGCCACAGATTTCGGCTGCTTCTGCGAGTTGAGCGCCGAAAGATTTATTCAACGATCGTTTTAAAAGACATTTTGCATATTTATTTCGCATTATTCTTTACATTAATCCGTTGCATTCGTTGCAGAGCTCAACAAAATCAGAAGATTAGAGACCTTTAAAAAAAGCTTTTGATAAATTTAATGATGTTAGAATTTCCCTTTACAAAAATTTTGTGCGATCAATATTAGAAATTAAATGTGAATTACAAAAAAATTCCATGATATCGATTTGCTAAATATATAATTTTATTACAAACAGAAATCTTTTAACATATGTTCACTTTACTATTTTACCATAAGTTTAGAACATAGCTAAATAAACTTAATATGTTTTCCAGATGAATTTCAGATAAAAATAATATATATATACAAATAAATCAAATTGAATATGAATTATTTTACATTTAATTTCTAGATTTAAGAATCTTAAATCTTTCTAAAGAAACATAATTTAGTTTACTTTTTTTATTTACAAAACTAATGCTACTAAAGGAAGCATATGTTACAAGACAATATTGCGATCAATATTAGAAAGTAAACGTGAAGTAAGAAATATTCCATATTTATTATTATTTTTAAACATATATCTTAAATCTGTCTGAAACTATCTTAAATATTTTATTTTATTTCTATTTTGGTATTTTAAAAACTGCTTGTAAAATATTAAAGTGAACATCATTCAGAAGGCAAAGCATTTTAAAATTTGTACAACATAATAAATTAAGAATTAAAGACAAAAAAACTTTTTTAAAAAATCTTACAAAATGTAAAGCTCCTGGCTTAAGTCCACAGCTAGTGTGGAAAGATGTCAGGTTGTTATAGCAGGGGCAATTTAAAAAGTTAGCATGATAATTTATAAGTATATTCCGATTATATTAATAATAATAAAAATAAAAACACAAATAAATAAAAATAATAGTAAAATAAATTTAAACAATAAAATTCTTTCTATTTTTTTATATTAAAATCAATCAAGTTAAATGTACATAAGTTACATAAAAAGTTTCGTAATATCGTTTTTGCTAGTAACTAAATAAAAATACCAATTTTTCTAATGAACAACTAAAGTAATATTCCTGAAATATGTTCAAGAACTAAAAATAAATTATAAACATACATAGATGACAGTCATAATAACAAGCTGTCAGATTGAGCTTCTTTTCCAGATAGATTTATAAACTTATATTTAAATGTGTAGATACATGTATGTGGTCAGCACAGACAAAGTTCTTAAAAGGTGATGTGTTGTTCAATGAAGAAGAAACATTATCATCAACGCGATTTCCTTCTGTTCACATCATCTAGCAGCTGCCAAATGGCTGCTGGCCCACAGAGGATTCTTTCGGATGCGTTAACAGACCGACGAGGGAGACGGCAACAGCAGCAATGAGTGGAGCCGGGACGGGAATAAACGTATCAGAGAGGCTGTCGCAAAACCAACTCACTTACATGAGTACAACAAAGTAACTTCATTTAAATGCTGTAAGAATTTGTTTTCGGCGTGTGCGACACCCGCACGCAGTAGCTGCGCTGGAGTGGAAGGGGGAGGGGTGTTGGGAGGGGGTGGGGTGCGTGGATGGTGTGGCAATATAAAGCTTAAAATGAAATTTGGCTGCAGCGGCAAACGTTTCCCATTCAAATGGCATACATATGTTGATACATTCGTACACATGTATATGTATGTATCTATGTGTGTATGTATAATAAATATGTATCTTTGTTTAAATGTAGCTACAAAAGCGATTCGACAGCGCTTTCTCGCTCGCTCCACATTCACCATCCCGCTCGCTCTCTCTTGCTCTCGCTCTCGCTCTCGTGCTCGCTCTCGCTCTGACGTTGTCGCGGACAGCCGTCGGCGCCGTCACTCCTCACGAGTGGCGTTTCAATTAATTAGAAAAAGTTAAAGAAACCCCCATCCTGAAAAAAGGGAGGCAAAACAAAAAACAAATATCCCCGTAATAAAATGTAAGCGCGCATGCAATAGCAGCTGCGGTGCAAGTGGCGGTGCCAGTGGCAGTGGCAGTGGCAGTGGCAGTCGCGGTGTCGGTATCGGTATCGGTATCGGTGGCACAGTCGGCGCCAGCGGCGGCGGCGGCAGCGGCAGCAGCGCGAAAGATGCCGCCAATCCAGCAGCAGCCATGGTCAGCAGAGAGGCGGCAGCAGAGGATGATAAAGCCTTACTGAAACTGAAGCTGAAGCTAAAGCAGAAGCTGAAGTAGCAGCAGCAGCAACAGCAACAACAGCAGCAGCAACAGCAACAGCAGCAGCAGAAGCTGAAACGTCGGCCCACCCCTTTTACGAGTTTTGTTCATGTTCATCAAGTTTTTCTTATTTCCATTACGGTTCGAGCAGTTCGCTTTCTCGTTGCTCGTGTTGTTTATGGCAACAAATACTTGTACAACGTAGTTGCAAGTAGCAGCAGCAGCAGCAACGGCAGCAGCAGCAGCGGCAGCAGCAGCAGCAGCAGCAACAACAACAGTAACAACAAAGGCAACAACAGTGCGTACAAATACATACATCGGCATTTACAACAACACGCAATAACAGCCATTTTTCTAGTTGTTAAGTTAATTTTTTCATGTTCTGCTGGCTCGCTCGCACTTAACACGCGGCAACAGCAACAGCAGCAGCAGCAACAGCAGCAGCAGCAGCGGCGGCAGCGGCAACGAAAGCGGCACTCGGAGTCGCACACGATGCCGACAACAGCCAACAGCCAACAGGCAACAACCAACAAGCAACAACGTGCTCAGCAAATGCGATTCGTGGGCACTCGCACATGCTGTCTCGCTCGCACCCATCGCTCCGGCCAGATACTTTATTTATGGTCGCAGCAGCAGCTTTCAGATACTTTTTGTGCCGTTTTTGTTTTGTAGTTGTAGTTGTGGCCGTTTGCTGTAGCTGCAGCCGCAGTTACCCTATACCTTACCCCTCCCCCCATTCCCATCCTCATCCCCTCCACACGCTGGCAACGTGACGCAACCGGTTCTCGTTGCTCGGCAGCAGCCAGCCAACAACCGTCTCGCTCGCACCAATGGCCGCGTGACAAACAGCCAGCCCACTTTTAATGATAATCATTATTGCCGTTGTTACGGTCGCTGTTCGCTGTTGTTGTTGCTGTTCTTGTTGTTGTTGCTGCTGTTGTTGATACTTTTTCTGCTTTTGCTGGGGGCTCAGCTACAGATACAAAATCAACACACACGCACACACACACACACCCAGAGAGACAGACAGAGAGAGAGAGAGTGAGAGAGAGCGCAACGCACGCACACAAACACACAAATTAGGGGAGAAACGAGTTTTGGCCAACGCCGCTTAGCGCTCTCTCACCAATACAAATGCATGCGGCAGTATCTGTGTGCGGCTCGGCGCGTATCTGTGTGACTGTTGTTGCTGTTGTTGCTGTTGTCGCTGTTTTCGATTGTCGGTTGTCGTGTAATTCCCATTTGTCGTACACTTTGTAGTTGCTCAAGAAACTCATGTTAGTCTACTTTTGGCTGTTACGCAGATTGTTCGTATCGTTCGTTCGTTCGTACGTTCGTGTGTCGCCTGCCTGTGCCGCCGCCGCCTGTGCCGCCGCCGCCGCCTCTGTCTCTGCCTCTGCTCTGCTCTGTCAGTGCCTCTGTCAGTCAGTGCCAGTGCCAGCGCCAGTGCCAGTGCCAGCAGCGCTAGTGCCTGTCGTGCCGCTCGCCTCGAAATTCATTCAGTGTGTTTACCGTACCGTTCGCATTGCATTTTGGGCTCGCCGCCTTCGCCTTCGCCTCTGACTCCGTCTCCGACTCCGACTCGGACATCGACTACGACTTCGATTACGACTTCGCCTCAACAGCTTTGCCTTCGTCTTCGTCTTTGTTGGCAACGTAAGCCGCGGCCAATGTAACCTGGCACATAAGCATTAACAACAAGCAGCAGGCGCTAAGATTTCCCAGCGTAGTTTTTCAAATCCAGCTATCGCAAACTGTTCCGACTATTGGATTGTTTAAAACCGATCAAGCGTTTTAACCGTCGGCTAATGCGCATCATGAAAAAAGTGTGTGAGATTCGCGCAAGTTTTAAATTCAAGTAGTGCACACACACACACATACACATATACACATACATACACACGCACCCGGCCTAAACGAGTGTTCATGTTCAAATTTAAATAATATTAATATATACAACAACAACAACAACAACAAGAAAATAACAAAAGTTCAAATAACACAATTTGGAGACCCGCTAAAACCAACGGAAGCAGTTCAGTTAATGCACAAGTTGCAGCAACCAATTTTTATCCAATTCAAACGAATTGGAATCTGTGCGAGTTTCTCTATTTTGTTCAAATCGTGCCGTGCGTTTTGAGTATAATTATTAGTTCGAGTTGAAAAGCAAATCTAAATTAAATGACAGTGCACAGTAATGAAACCGGTGTCTGTTTAGTAATGGTAAGTATCTATATACAACACACCAACTACAAAAAAAATTAATGGCTATTAGTTCACATTAGCATAAAGATATTAGTTAGCTAAACATATGTAGCTAAAATCTTTATAAAAAATTCAGCAAGCAATATTACCTTCTATTTCAAATATTTAATGAGGCAGTTTTAGTCAGTTAAAAAATTATCATTATAATTATGAGTTAAAAATTAAGTTGTAAGCTATCAAACCAACTAGGGAATTCGATGAAGATCACATTTATAAATTAACCTGGGATTTAAACTCGCATCTCAGTTATTCACTGTATAATGATTATTTATAATTAATAATATAATCTAATTTTATTTCGAGAATGAAATAAGAAACAGTTCAATTAAAATTATATTGTTTTTAGTTTTAGAGTCTTAATTGTCTTCACTACAGTTGCTTTCTTAAAAAATAAAACAAACCAAAAAAAGAGTTTTTAGTCAAGATTTTCCGCACTTAAAAAGTCACACTTAAAATTCGTATTTTATACATGAATCAAATAAAGTCGGCCAAACTGAAAATTTGTCTTGGTAAAAACGCTAAGTCCCATCTAAATTAAATTATTATTATGATCCAAAGTTAATTCATAATATGTGTGTATTGTAAAAGGTTCAACTATTAAAGATTAAAATTCTATGCATTAAAGTAAAAGATTCAACTATTAAAGATTCAAATTCTATGCATTAAATTAGGCACCGAAAAATATATACGGATTGTAAACAGGCTATATCTACTAATATCTCTGAAATAATGAGTATAAATTATAAATAAAAAAAAGAAATAAATACATACGTATATAATATGTTTCAGAATTACTTTCAAACTATTTTTATGAATAATATAAGGACATAAATTCCATAAAAATCTGTATAAATAATTATCTGATATTTTTGTATAAGCTTTAAGGATTAAAGATACAATTTCCACGCAAAGAAAGCTAGCAGATAGTTTTTTTTTAATCAATTTGCCGGCTTTTAATAGGAAGAGTTAAGATTTCTTTTTACATGAAAATCAAGAAAGAAAAAAAACAAAGTTACAAAAAAATATTCAAGTGAGATGCACAAATTAATTTTAACTTGTTCGACAAGTTGTAAGTTGCGGCGATTGGACTCGACAGAGGCAGAATGCAGAGAGCGAAATAGCGTGTGAGCGAGAGGGGAAATGTGCAGGCATTTAAAAATAAATCGAAACAAAAGAAATTTCAAATCGATGTCTGCCAAATCCACTTTGAATCCCCAAATGTCAGCCATACATTTGTGCTACATTGGTACAGCGTGCCAGCGAATTTTACTGTGTATTTATTGCCAGCCTCATACCAGATAGCGGTAGCGGACATGTGTACCAACATGATGCCAAATGAGAACAAACCGTGCCTGCCCCCTACCCCCACCCCTTCTCATCCCTAAAGACTGCCACCTACTGGTGCATAACTACATACGAACTATTTCTAAAGTGGCTAATACTTTGCGGCTGCTGTTGCCTGTAACTGTAACGGTTACTGTTTCTCTTATGTTGTATATACACATTTATTGGAACACATGTGTGTGTATTTAAAATCAAAGAGCCATACATGCTTGCTGGTAATCCGATCTACATAGTGGCAAATATGGCAAGTTAATGTTGCTTCTTTGGTCAAATGTAATCAATTCAACTTATACTTGACACTTCAGCGCCAACACACAGAGATACAAATACCAAACACAGATACACACACACACACACACATACACATACAGAGCACACATTGGCACATTAATTACAAATAAGTAACGGCAACAAGCGCTATGAAAAGAGCCCATAAAATGCTTGCGATAAACAAAACAAAAAACAAATAATGTGAAATGCAACTTGTAGAACAACAAAGAAAACTGAAACCGAAACCGAATCTGAATCCGAAACTGAAACCGAAACCGAAATCCGAATTGAAGTCGCAGCGAAAAATGCAAATCGCTGTTTAGATAAAAATTCCTCTGTCACACATAGCCACACACACACACACAGTGAGTGTGTGTTGATATTCAACACTTTCGAATAATGCTCAAATTGTTGACTACAAGAACCATTTGTTTATTCAAATACTCGCTCTTTGCCAGCGGATTCGATAGCATATTCCATTTTGGATGTTCAACTAGATGGCAGATACACACACACACACACTCACACACATATATATATACAAATAAACCAATATGTGTATGCATGTATCTGTTATATTCGTACATTAACGCACAAGACATGGCCGACCAGGCCGATAAACATCAGCGGCGGCTGTTTCAAAGGCGCCAACTGATAACCCAACCCAAAGCGGACACCCATATGGGTCAGAGAATTAATTTTTAATCGCGTATGGCCACTTGAGCTGTCAATGAAAATGGGAGAGGTGCGGGGAGGGAGGTAGGGAGGGAAGGGGGAGGGGGGGGGGGGGGGTTGCAC
>SCDS01001050.1:4708-31390 GCA_004149465.1 Drosophila nigromelanica | reverse complement strand
TGGAAGTAAACAAAAAAAAAAACGAAAAGAACAACAACACAAACACCGCACCCTCCCCCGTATACCCCGTGGGCTGGATTATGAGGCAGGCAAATGAAGCCACGTGTTGATTATGAATAAAGATATACGAATTTTTGTATTTCAAGCTATTTAGCTGTTTAAGATTTTTCAATACAATTGTACTGTTATAAATAGAATTTCCTCCTTTTGTCTCGGGGTATTTTCTTTATTATTATGGACATATATGTAACTTTCTTAAATCCAACATCTTTGCCTTACTGTTAGCTTTACTACGGTCTATTATACGACAGCAGCCCATGTAAATGTACTTGCAGAAAAAGAATAGAATTTCAAAAATAGCCACCAATGAAAATCCCATAAAAATTGACAAAATATTACCAATGGTACCTAACAAAAAAGTATCGAAGTAAATTCATAAACAGCGTAGAGTGTATTGCCTTTGACAATTACTTACTGAATATCTCGAACCATTCGTTATTCAACAATCTCATATAGAGTTGAGCATGCGGCTGTCCAAAGAAGACCCTTATTACGGAGATATTGTTGCTCAGCTGTATTTCACTGTACTCGTCGGGCTTTAGGGTCGCCAGGTAGGTATCAATGGGTAGCGCGCTCAGAGATACCCTGTACTGCACATCATTGCATGAAGGCAGGCACTGAGGACAGTATAATGCTTCCTCAATTTCACGTTCCAGACCCGGTATTCTAACTCTTTCAGTTAGCACATAGTTCCACTTGACTTGAATAAATCGAAATAAATTTGAGGATTATCCACTAAAGTTAAAGACTCACATTGATACTGGTTAAGGCACGCGACATGGCTAAGAGTACAGAAGACAACGCCTTCGAGATTCTCCACCAGCTCGAGGGGCATTTGAAAGGGCAGGCAATTGCACAAGGCGATGACACTGCGTATTCGGCATCTGGTAATGCAGTTGGGAAACGTATATGTGGACCTCATCACCTTCATTTTTGCTTCATTATGGAAATAGCAGCGACGACCGAATGGTGAAAATGAGTGTAAACTCCTGTCGGTATCAATGACCCGCGCGAAGATCTTCACGAAACTCTCTTCCATTTGTCCCGGAAACATTTCCAATGCATTTGACGATAGTATCGATGCAAAATTGTCCGCATTATGAATTATGACAACATATCCATTCGTATTCAAAATTGGTGCCAAATAATCGGAATGATTCGCAGTGAGCACAACTGTGAGGCCAAGAGCTGCACTGGCAAAGCGATTTTTAAAAACGCGCTTCTTCAGCCTAAATGATACAAAGGATAATCGAAGCGTGCAGGAAGCAATGCAGAGAAGAGTTAACAGAGCTTACCTGTTATTGCTATTAAAAGTGCAGCACGATCCATATTTGGTTAAGCTACTCTGAAAAGCATCCTCGCTAAAACAAGGTATATCTATATTGCTCAGACTGCACTTTAATATATAATCTTTGCAATTGGGCGCTAGCTAAAAAATTATAAAGCATATTCAAATTAACTATTTGAACATGAACCATGATACCAATAACCCACCATTCTCATAATACGCCGCGAATTGAAGAAGGTTTCATTAGTCCAGGTGCCAAATATGTCCAGAAATGCTTGAAAGTTAACATAATCATCGGTATCTACTTCCGTTTCGCCGGTTATATATAATTCGCGTAGAAATTTCAACTGCCCTATATAGTAATCCAAGTCACGAGGCAATGGATCGTTACTTTGCCTGCTTGACGATGACATCGAATTAAGACTGTGAAATGTGCAGGATTAAGGCTACTCACAGCTCGAGAGCATATGTGGTGGCGGCTTTCAGGGAAATGCGATTGTTGGAGCATATTGACACAGCCGGAAATGGCACATTTTCAACAGGGTAAAGTGGATCCTTCAGATTGATGACAAAGTATTGTGCTATAAATTGCTCCCAGGTGAGTAAGAGCACAGCCACCATTGAGAAGAACGTGGTCGTGTGCACCAGCAGCCAAATTAATCTGCAAATAAGCGGCCCAAGGATGAGGAAAGATAAACGCACAAAGCGAACGGCAATGGGCGCGTTTTGAGGCAAATACGGAAACGGAAATGAAAAATGCGAAAAATGCAGTGCACAGCGGAACCAGATGGGATGAGGCGCTGACGATGACGACAACGGCTAAAGAGAAACCGAAAAACAAAGGATACGAAACGTAGCGTAAAATGCAGCTGCAAATTTTCTATGGAGGCCCAGGTTGCGTATGAGTAACGTGACATCAGTGTAAAAGAAGCAGCAACGAGTTGCCTCTTTATCTGTCGCTTACCTCTCCGCCAGCGTTAATTCCGATGCCATTAGTTTGTTGTAGCCCTGCAAGGATATATTGCGCAGTAATTCAGCCATATCCAGACAAAAGCTCGACCCAAGCGACGCCTTGCGCCCAGCGTTGCTGCCCACTTTGGTTGCATTCGGATTTTTAATCCACCAGATGGCATTGGATGTTGATTCAATATTAACCATTGGAGCGCACAATTTTAACGATGAAGCGAGATATTCGACAGGAGCCTGTCCTGTCCTTATCCTTGTTGTCTATCGACTGAGCGTCTTTGACATGCCGTTGAAGCGATCCCTCTGCTGCGACCCAATTGGGCGTGGCCAGACGTTGAGGCCTTAATGCAAGTTTGTCATTAACGTGTGTTTTAATTGATGTTGACTGGCGGCACCAAAAACTTTTACATAAATTATACACAAAAGTGTAGCATACTTTTCGGCATGCTCACTAAATAAGTTAGCAGCGTTGCCAACGGCTTGTGGTAAGTTTCTTGCAGCTAAGCCATTATTCAGCTCACCAGAATACAAATTTACGAAAAAAAAATATTAAATTAAATAAAATTGGTTAAATAAAAATAAGAAAGTGCCAAAAAAAAAAATTTTAGCTAAAATTTATTGCACATTTTTTGCGCAAACATTAAATAAAGGCACCAATTGATAATACATTTTTAACAATAGATTACTTCAATTTATTGTATAATTTAAATTATTTAAAACCTAAATTCCTTTTCTTCAGCTTCAGTTTGTATTTCATTTTTTTAATAAATAGCATTTATCGCTAACGTCCTGCTGGCCAAAAAGGCTGCCCCGGATAGTTCCGGCTGCCTACAAATGCATATTGATTGGGATTAACGACGCGGGCTATATCCGTATAACTGCGTCCACTTCGTTCAGTGCGATATTCATACACAGGCCAGCTAAATGCCACAAATAGCAGGGTATTCCAGAACAGTAGAGCAAACAATAAACCTTTTCCTTGCAACGAAAACATTCTGTTACTAGAGCTAATTGAGAACTGCGCTTTAATGCCGTCCCGTAGATGGCTTTTATATGTGTCTGGCCAGTAAGTAGCCAGAAGTGCCTTAAATTTCTGTTGCCTTCACTTATCGATCAGGTTTTGGTGTGTCAACAATAACAACAACAACAACAACATTAACAGATTCTGAGGCACGCGACGCATGCTGCGCACGTAGGCCCATTGTCAACCTCTTCTTCTCTCAGTGCACAAAGTGGATCTTCAGCTGTTTCATCTCGTCAAAATGTCATTCACACTGCGATCGTTCAGGTATGGATATCGGTGATCACGTTTTGACTCAGAACCAATTAGATATATGTACATATGTGCGCCTATCTACTTGTCGGGATCTTAGCTTTCAGCAGTCGATCTTAATAGCTTTGTTAACGATTTGGCTAATATACATTTGCCAGACTTAAGAGTGATTAAGAAGTAGTAAATGTCTTTGGAATGACATTTGTGGGTGTGCCTGTTGCTATTAAAGGTCGTAAATGCGTATTAATCAATGCAAAGGCTATTGATAAATCTAAATCTTACAAAAAAAATTAGAACTTTATTCGAAATTGAAGAAATCTACATCTTAGCTGGAATGCAAAACAGCTTGTACTTAATTTAGTGTACTTATTATAATGCCAGTTTATTTGTGAGGGGAACTCCTAGGTGAGTGCGTACTCAAGATGCATATATTTTTACAATTCAGTACCATCGCTGAGTCAGTGTTAATCGAGTCACCTGTGAACGGACTTAACGTATTTGTATATACATATGTTTAATGTATTCAAAAACCAGTCTGCGAATCATCCTTTATACGAACTGCACAGTATTTAAGGGAATTTTGTAAATGTTTTTAATGCAATGTATTGTAATAAAATTAATAGCATTAAAGAAGTAAATTGTATTGTACTGAAAAATTATCGTTTGGAAAATACCATACTCTCCCCAGCAGCTGAAAATCATAACAATTTTGTAAAACTCACACGTTAAAAATTAAATTTAAAAATTATAGAATAGTTTTATTTTAAATTATATATAAAATGATATTCAATTAGGTAATTATTGATTAATTATAATTGAATTAATCTCTAGCGTCCTCCTGGCCAATAGGGCTGTCCTGGATAGTTGCGGGAGCCAGTTGCAGCATATGGATTCGGATTTATGACACGTGCTATGTCCGAATATGAATTAGCAGGCCAGCCAACGGTTACTGCGATCAGGCTGATCCAGACAATTAGAGCGAGTATCAGGACTTTTCCTTGCGACTGAGACATTTTGCTTGTAAAGATTATTATTGAGAACTGTACTTCAATATCGCCACGTCGCAGCCTTTTATACAAATATCTCGAGTAAGTGGCCAAAAGAATCAATGCATTTTGTTTCCTGCTTATCAATCAGGTTAGATATAACAAAAACAGCATAGACATTACTATAGAAAAACAAATACAGAAAAACCCAGCAACATATTCCATGTCAACTTCCACTACTCACAGTTTCCGATGTAAATCTTGAAATCTGTTTTACTTTATACAGTGCGAGCCAGATGTCATTCACACTACAATCGTTAGGCTCACAAAATATCGACAATCACGTTTTGAGTCACATGCATATACATACATACATTTAAAGCGATCTCAGACTTTAACACTCAACTCTAAAAGCGCTGTGAATGATTTCGCATAGCATAGCCCAACTATTTCATATAGTAATTAACAACTTGAATACGACTTGCTAATGACGTAGGTGCGCCAGTTGTTGGTATGGAAGGCAAATGGTTAGAATCGAGAGCTTATATGTATATTAGAGAATTAAGATATAGTTCAGGTTTTTTCGTTTTCTTTTTACTTCCTTGTGCATTTAGGGGAACTCCTAGGTGAGTGTCGCATATCTTTTCTTCTAAAACAATCAAGAATCAGAATACGAAATACTTGTTTCAAGTAGACTAGATTTTGGGATTAGTTTAAAAATGTTTTTTGTCTTACCTCAAGCCCGTTTCAGATGTCATTTGTTCCTTAGAGTACCTTTATTAAAAACATGCGTACTCAAATTAAGCACAAAGTAGAATTAAAACAACACTATAAGTCATTTAATATATAATATTTGCACCAGCAGTAGATGATTTTTCTAAATCATCCACACAGCCAGGTCAAGAAAGAACCAAAATTCGAGTTTAAATTCCAGGCTAGTGTTATAATCTTAGTAAGTGGGTTTTAAAAAGTTATAGTTTGCAATATTTTGATAGTTGTACTTATTAACAACAACGCTTGTCATTGACCAGTATAAATATTTAATGCTATACAAATTGTGTACATACATATATGTACATACATACATATGTATTTCTTAAGTGCGTGATTCGCGTGACAGTTACGTGACAATCCCATCTCTAAAAGCGACCTGATCGCATTTCAGTCACGTATCATTGATCAGCTACACGTGACTAGTACTTATGGTCGGCTGATCGTATATGTATTTGAAGACAGACATTATAAAGCTAATTAAAAGTAGCTTAAATTTAAAATATGTTACATAAAAAAAACACGCAGCAATATGTACTTTCCTTTAATGTATATTATAGCATAACTTTCACTCACTTCGTGATATAATTTACGGTATAGTTTTGAGAATTTTTAGAACACGTTAGCCCCACAAAGGGGAAAATGGAGCACGCGGTAGATAACGACCAGCGCCTAGGCCCAGATAAGGATCCTGGTGTAGAACATTGGTTATATCTGAGTAGGTGCGTCCTGCCTGCCGTCGATTTCTGATCCTCTCAGCCTGGTGTGAATACCTATAATCACCCAGACCCTCCATGTATTTATTGTCGACGCTTGCAACATTGAAGTTTACAGGCCAACCAAAAGCCACTGATAACAAACCGAAATAGGCCAATAGAGCGATAAGCAAGACTTTGTCTTGCAACAGAGACATGCTGTTCACAGAGATTATTATTGAGAACTGTTATTCAATGTCGCCACTAGAAGCCTTTTATACAGGTGTGCAGTAAATGGATAAAATATGTATTCTGTTTTTTTGCCCATTGAAAATGGGTTAAAAGGGTATGAAGGTTTTGTGCAAATGTATGAAACAGTATATTTACATATACTTGATCAGGAATTTGACCCGTTTCCATAATTTCGATATGATACCTCCCCCCAAACGCCCCGAATATAAAAATAAAAAAATAAAAACAAAATATGCATAGATAGATTTCAATGATCTTCTTAGGTCCAGAACATTTCATAACAGTCATTCTTTTAGTTTAGAAATAAATCAAAGAATCCAGACAGATTGCCGAGTTCAGGGTATCTCCTAGTCATGCATCTCCTTCTTAGTTGTTTCTTATTGATCAGGTTTTAATATTAACAACAAGACCAATATTATGCAGATACAACATATGCCATCTCATACTTACAGCTCACAATGTAAATTTTATGCAGTCTTATAAATAGTTTATATATTTATAATTCCTTCAAGATGTCATATAAACAGCGAACACAGCGAAGCTTAAAAAAATATTAGAAAATATAGCTAAGAAGCAAATACAGTTGAACATCGGTTACCTGGAATTTTATTATCCGGAAACATCTGTTCTTCATTTTTTCTCTATTAACCGTGATATGCCTCTTTTATCCAAGTATTTAAGTATGCACACTTATTAACATTCAGAACATCGTAATTTAATTTTTAAAATTTATTTCATGGAATAGAAAAAAAAATACCTATTTGCATATATATGTTTTTAGATTTATATGTTCTTGTTACAAAAAAAATAAAAATAATTTCACATATTTATATGAACATCGGGACTGAGCTCATCCCGGATAATCGAGTTTCAACTGTACTTACATATCTTAATAGTTCTCAGTCAGTTTCACACTAAGCGCACTGTAAATGTTTTAATGAAGCATAACTTAACTAAGACTGTAGTATTAATTGACAAGTACAATAACGGCTAGCTTATGAGAAATGGCACGACAGTGAGAGACAATACATTTTATATGTATATACAAATCTAGAAAAACAACTTTTTTTAAATTTATGCGGAATAGTTCCGACATTTTTGGATAAGTATCCTCACTTTAATAACAAAATTAAGAAATAATTGAAATCAATACACAATGCGATGAAAAAACATCGTTCGCAGATTTCGTTTATAGTCTAGTAACAAATAATCATAAATGCGCAAAAGTTTAATTGATACATAGAAATTGACATCAAATCCGTTTACGCATAAAACGAACAAAGTTTGTTCCAAAGAGCGTTACGTGACACGCCCATTACTAAAAAAAACACATAATGCTTTTAAGTCACGTAGCACTATTCTAGAAGCGGCTTCTGTAAATATATATACATATAGGTAGTATATTACCTTTATATGTTCATTCAATCATAAATTTTGTACTTATTCCCAGAAACACAAATATTTAAGCTAACAACAGATTCAATTTTATTTAACTTTTATTAAATTATAACATAACAGAAATACGATGTCTTACTAAGCAATCTTTTTGCTTTAGGTTAATTAAAGAATACCTTAGCCCCAGAGAGGGGCAAAGGGAGTACGTGGTACGAAGCGAGCAGCGCCTAGACCTAGATAGGGATCCGGTCGTAGAACCCTCGCTATATCTGAGTAGGTTCGTCCTGTGCGTTGACGATTCTTGGTCCTCTGAGGCCGCTGTGGATAACCATAACCGTTGTCATAGCCATAATATCCAGCATTATATCCACCATTAGAATTATAGCCATAGCTTGCGGCATAATCACCATGGCCATAATTGTAGCCGCCGTAGCCTGCAGCACCACTTTCTTTATGTCCTTTAAGGGCCTTGAAAAAGAAGGCATTGCCAAACTTCAGGCAGCTGCCCAGCAGCAAGAGAAGAATCGTCAAAATATAAGCTCTCATGTTGAGTGGCTCTGGTTCTGGTTGTATGCGAATCGTCTGTTCTGTTCTGTTCTGGCTATATATCTTCGCAGTTCTCTTCTATTTATACCCTGGCACCGGAATCGGGATGGCGATGACACATTGCGATCCAAATGGTTTTATTTTAGAGTCGGTCTTCACATTAAGCCACCTGGATCGCTGGAGATCTGCTGCCATAATGCTAATGCCGATCCATCCAGCAACAACTTAATGCATTACTATGAATTACTTGGACGTTAACAGATGGATCCACAATCTTAACATTCAGAGCACGTGCGTGCTTAACGCATTGCGCGGAAAGAACCCACATAAACGGATCCATGAGTCGCCAGCCAACGGTCAACGGCTGATTCCATCTTATTTCCCCGTAAGCTTTTTAAACTTTTTGTTTACATTTTTGATGATCACACATACCACTCCGTTAGAGAGCGAATCTGTCGTAGGTCTCACGACCTCTCATTATGCATTGATTGGCAAAGGCCGCAAGCAGACAAACAAGCCGAATACAGGTTTTGAATACAAATCCGAACAGCTGCCTCTCTTATCGCCAAATGCCAAAAAACTTTCCCCTCAGTTAGAACTCGCTGCTCTAACCGCATGGGCGCAATTCGGTCCGGCGCGATCATGACGCGACTACGATTACATATGCTAGCGACCTTGATGGCATGCCACCTAATTGTAATCCGCACGTGCAGCGCGCAGTTTTCAATAGCAACGTCATCGGCATCGGCTGGTGGTGCACTGGCATCCGCTGGCGGCGTCTCGGCCATAGCCCTACTACCTCAGCTTGAGTTCGGCCTCAACGGCAACAGGCAACACCATCAAAATGGCCATAGACACGGCATGAGACGTCCGCCACCAGGACCAATGCAATGGGGAGGCGGCGGCTGGAATGGCGGCAACGGGTGGAATGGCGGCAACAGTTGGAATGGTGGCGGTGGCTGGCATGGTGGCGGCAGACTACCACCACCTGGATGGGGTGGCTGGGGTGGTGGTGACGGCAGACGACCTCCTCCCGAATGGGGTAATGGTGGAGGCTGGGGAAATAGACCCCCACCACCTGACTGGAGAGATAGAAACGGACCACCACCACCGCCACCACCTGGCTGGAGAGAAAGAAATGAACCACCGCCACCTGGCTGGGGTGATGAAAGTGGACCACCGGAAGATGGTAACGAATCATCACAGCCCGGATGGGGGAATGGAAATGATCACTTTCAACTGCCACCAATCAATGGCGATGGGAAGGAAGTTGTCGGCAATGACACTCCCAATCTTTCTATCAGCACGCCAACGCCAGTTCCAGACCAACAACCCACACACGATACGCTGGTCATGGGCAAACATCCTCCGCCTCTAGTAATTTCGCCCACTCCCCCGCCGCCATTTGGCGACACGTTGATCGTGGGCACAAATAGGCCACCCCTGGTGCCGCCAACGGCACCAATGCCATCTTCCAGATCCATTGAGCTTTCCCGACTACGCAACATTATCTTTCCAAACTCATTACGGTATGTGCACGCTCCCAGCCAGGAAGTGCAAGCGGTACCAATCGATGTGCGCAGAAGATAATGATTAAATTTAAAATGTTTGTTTGTACTAAGTGTAATTATTTTATTTACAATTTGTTGAACACAAATAAAATTCAACAATCCCAATCTCTCTCTCGCTCTCTCTCTCTCTCTCTCTCTCTCTCTCTCTCTGTCTCTTCCTCTGTCTCTCTCCATTTCCATCTCTCTCTTTCTCTCTCTCTCTCTCTCTCGTGATATATCTGGGGCCTATCAGAACAACAGTAAACAGGTTCTGCGAGCTCACAATCAACCAAATTGTTTACTTAAGGGCAATTAATTTAAATGTATATTTATATATTTGTATGTATATATGAGTTTCGAACTTGAGTTTTTTTTATTACCAATATAATCCATATTATTTAAAACAATGGTGGATTCGGAGATATGGGGTTCAATATCCGGTTCGTTATTGGCCTATATTTGTAATTCATTCTGACCCCTGCGAACCGCTGGACTATTAGCAATAGATAACAAGTAAGAACGTTGCAGTCGGGTGTAACCGACAGCGCAATACTCGTTCACAGTACAGTGTAATAAAACATACAGCCAGGCATTATTTGTGCAATGCAGAATTAATCTCTAATTAATTATGACAAATCCATTAAAAAGATAAATTCGCAATTCGAAATTTTGAAAATATAACTTTTTCGGATATCAGGGGATGACAAGCTTTTTTTCCTACAAATTTTATTTTAAAAAATTCATATATTTTAAATGTAAAATCGATCTAAATGAAAAATCGTGATCAAAATGCCATCAAACATGAAAATTGGTTCAGTTTTGACAAAGTTATGGAAGTTTGAAGTATTGGAGATATGGATCCGATTCACTTGTCAAAATTTTTGCCAATTTTGGCATGATTTTTGACAAAAAATGTGACCCCCTCAGAATAGGGTTTAATGTTGATTTTTATACTAATTATGACTAACACAATCGATTAAAAACAAAAATTCGCAATAATAAATCGTGGCGGAAATGTTTGTACCGATCTTCAAAGGAGGTGAGCACAAAACCAATATACTCTTTCACTTCGTGAAGGAGTATAATCAGTTTCAAACAAACGTATATGATATGCGTCCTTTGCTTATATATATCATGCAGTAAACATGTTCTCATATATGTACATACAATTGTACAAATGTTTAAACAAATTCCTTTAATTAATAAAAATAAGAAATTGTTAATAACTATTATTTATTTATATTAATAGGTTTGTGCTAGGCTTGTGCTGTCCATACGGCTTCGGGAGAATAGGAAAATTGACAACAACAAAAAGTATGAGTATATATTATTGATCTATTTAATGCCATAATGCCAGAGCTCATCAAGATATCATCCATCTATCCCAACTGTGATTATACCTGACAAACTCAGAAATAACATCAAAACACACGGCAATCATTTTAATAAATTATATACAGCAGTACTTAAAGTTGATTTCTTAATAAAGGCTTAAACTTGTTTCACTCCACACAAGTTGAGGCTAGTAGCCGTGTTGCTGGTAGCCACCGACTACGTGCCCCGATTTGCCATAGCCATGACTATAGGTTTGCCCTGCGGGGGCATAGGCATGCGGATACTGCGGTTCGGGGTAGTAGCCCTTCACTGGACCCTGCACAGGTCTTGGATAATAGACAGGCGGTGGCTGGCCATAGGGATGGCCAACAGCTGCACCGCTGCCATAGACGTGACCACCCCCACCGCCATAGTAGTAATTGTAGCCATGATCATAGTCCTCCTGTATGAGTGGGCCAGTTGGCGGTATTGGTCTATAATGACCAGGTCTAGGATAATGCGGCCTATCATCCAGCACATCCAGCAGCACCTCAGCCATCTTATCAAATGTGGGCTTAGCCTGCACAGCCAGCAGAAGTGACAGCAACAGCAAACCGAATCCAATCTTGAGTTGCATCTTTGCTATAGTTTAAAATGTATATGACGCTTTTTCACTGGCATCAGGCTTATATAGCATGCTGATAATCAATCGTACACATACATATGCAAACTTGTGTTTACTGAATGAACAACCTTCAATAATGCGGATGATCCCATCATTAATAGGCCAAGGAACAGCACTTCCCAAACAAAGTCGAGGTTTTGAGAGCCAAATAATATGCTCAATCGGAATAAACCGACTATAGTGTATTGAGTTCATAGTAATGTTGTCATTTACAAATATGATTATTTAATTAATGCAACTTTTTACAAAATCGTTATTAGAACTTGACAATATCAAAAAAGCAAACCAATAATTTGTACCATGATTCGATATTTTCTCAGAATAGAAGAGAGAATTAATGCTTCGGCTTGCCACACAACACTATATGCTGTTATTATTAACATCTCAATAGAAACACAATAATCTGAGTCTAGAACCTGAACTGTACGATAACCCCGACACAAACTCGGCTATATTCACATTGAATACAATTTAAATATACGACGCGGTTGCCATTTAGGTCCACTTTCGCGAGAATCATCATCATGCGCTGGACCTTTGTCTTGGCGGAGCTGCTTTGGGCCCTGACCGCTGGCCTGACTCACGCCTCACACTATTCGCGGGGCGAGAGCAGCGAGGACACCAATACCGAATTCAACGTGGCCTCCACTTTCAAAGGCGGCATCAGCAGCAATCGCCATCATGCACGTGCCCAGCTAAACGCGCAACTCTATCCGGATCTCAGGCAGCAATCAGAAGGTTCCGTTGACATTGATGCACCGTCTGCTCATGAGACTGGCGGCAGTGGTGTTCGTGCGAGTCCGTATGGTGCTGCTGTAGCTGGTCCGCAGCATCAGCCCGCTGGCTATTCTAATTATCGAAGTGGACAACCACAGCCCTTCGCGGCTCCCCAAACTCCACCTGTCGCATGTGGAGGTCCAGGACCAGGCGCTTATCCGGAATGTCAACCGTATTCACCTGGGTATCCACCCAATCCAAATTCACTGCCAGGTGTTCATTCTGGGCGTAATCCGCCAGGTCTTTACCCAAACTTAGGAGCCCTACAACCTGCCGCATATCAGCCAACACAGCCCGGATACCCCTACTACCCAGGCCAATATCTGCCACAATATCCATCCTATCCGCCAACAGTGCCATTTCCACTATATCCAAACTATGGACCAGGCGCACCAGGCTTGCCAGGAAACTTCCCACAAGTGACTCACCCGGGAGCACCACCCACCAGCTATCAGAACCAACATAACTACGCACCACATGCGACACCTGGGCAACGTAATCATTGGGATCACAGTTTCAAAACGAAAACCGAGTACACGGAGGATGGTGTGCACAAAGGACCTTTCGATGTGCTGAACAATCACGGTCCGCAAGGCTACGGCAGCGGCTTTGGAGGCGGCTATAATGGCGCCTTTAACAGGCCACTGAGAAGATAGGGCAAACGATAAGTTATGGTCATAAGTTAGGTGTAAGCTTACCTCACCCGTGTCAGGTCCAGCAGCAGCAGCTGCTCGGCCGTGTCCGTGTGTGTTAATAAACTTGATTTTTGCACACACCCAACCGAAGTAATTAGCAAATGTACCACGGTTGCACCTTAAGCAGCAGCAACAGCAACAGCAGCAGCAGCAGCAGAAGAGGATGACAGCAACACGGGGACAAATATGCCTTTGTCCTGTACGTACACGAGACACCCTACCTTGCGAACCGGAAAAAAGTAACATGCATTTCAGTTGCCTCATAATTTCGTTGAGGAAACACAATGGGAATAAAACTACCTGGTTGCAGGCAGCCGAAATGAACAAGAACAAGCGCACAATGGAAGGAGGACAGACGATGAAAAACGGACGACAGGCGACCGACAAGGAAAGGTGGTAGAAAACGTCAAGGAGACAGACAGACAGACGACTGTTGGCTGCCTGCCCTTTTCAGGCTCAATTGCAGCAGTAGAAATCGGTTATGTATGCAGTGATTTTTTTGGACAAAGACGATTACGGGAACGGGAACGGAACAGGCATCGAAGTTGATGTCTTGCGGCGCATGCGCAGCCTGCCAAGCGAAACCCAAAATAATTTGGCGCTAAAATTTGCAGACGGGCGCGCCAAAAAGCAAAACAAAAAATAAGCAGAGCCTGAAAGCAAATACATAGATTATTGATGTACATGTGTATACAGTTATAGCATAGGTAATAGACTCACCTGAACAAAATCAATCGAAACGAGAGATGTCCACAAAAGGTTGATTGAAACATGCTGTAAATATATGTATATATAAACTCATACACTTTTCCTATGTATATATTGTATATGTAACTTTCTGTACGGACATGTGTGTTTATTGTTTTTTCTCGACTGGGCAGCATAGATGCATACATACATACATGCATACATATATAGATAACATGGAATACGAATACATACATAACTAGTTACTTAGGCAATGGAACATTAATTTTGCCATACATTCTATGTGTAAAGTCATGAATTGTAACAAGAACATCATTTTACAACAAACTACAACATAACATACTATATAAATGGAATTGGCCGGCTGTATAAGAGCATCTGCCGTCGGTTAGTCGTTAGTACTACTAGGCGTGTAAAATCTGAATTGTTGAAATTGGTTAAATGTAAATCCATGTCAGCTTTGGTGTCCACCATCATCAAACGGCGTTGGGCGTTGCAATTGCTTAAAGTATGTGTAAAATTTATTAGGGTTTCTTCTGATTATAAATAGTATACATTTAAATATATATATATATGGTTAGTGCTTGTAGTCGGGTTTGGGTAACAGTTTTCTTGCCTTGCCTGTTGGCTCATGTTAAGAGGCTTGGTTTTCTTTAAAATATATATATGGGGGGAAAAAAGTAAACAATAAACGCGAATGGAAACAATGAGAGTTCTAAACGTTCAATTTATGGAAAAAGTCATAAATGTAAACCAATAATAAAAAATCATCAGAAAACACAAATAATACAAAATAAATCAAATCAAAGATAATGAAATAAAAATATATGAATATGTTGGTATGACAATGGGTTTCTTTTTTGGATCGATCTGCATCTAAAGGTTTAATGGATAGAAGCGTCTTAATGTCTAGTGAAGCGTAACAGTTGTTGCTCATTATCAATTTGGCTAATTGTCGTTACAACAGTGCAAAGCCTGCAAATTCTGTGGTGGTTCAGGTGCACACGTTACTATCGTTCAGATCAAGATTGCTTTGGAATAGCTCCGCGTTGCTGAGCAGCGGCACCTTGGCCACCTCATGGAATATCTTATGTGAGTACTTGTTCCGTATCGTCTTGATGGTGGCGCGTGGCTTCCGATGCAGTCCCGCATTCAGCACCGGCACCAGTTCAGCAAACTCTGCCAGCTGATAGCCCGTGTAATAGATCAGCGTCGATGTCCAAGTTACTTTATGCAGGTTGGCGGCGCCGCCGTGCATACGCAGCGCCATGAAAAGAGCGGCCGAGGCCATTTGCGAGTCACTGAAGCCAATGGTGGCATAGTCCATAAGCGACAGCTCCAGTATGTAGCGCGCCAGTGTGAGTGTAGGCATTTGCACCTTGGCACATCGGGCGTAGCGGCGCAAGAAGCGATAGGAGAGCGGTATGCCGAGATCGTAGTTAATGATGCGCAGCGTTTCCATTTCCATTTTGACCAGCTCGTCGTGATTGTAGGCGCCATCGCATATATACAGAAAGTCCTCAATTAGCGGCGGCTGGCGTTCATCGTACTTGCATGCAATGAAGAAGGCAGCCGCGCCAAGTAGCTGCAACTTCTCCTTGTTGATTACCTCGCGGCACAAGTAGAGATCGACAATTTTAACAGCCAGATAAAGTGTTTCGTGGTTGAGCTCAAAGGTCTCCTGCACCTCGACCATCCAGTCGACCAGCAGCGTTCGCATCCAGGTGGTCAAATGCACTTGCTTTGGCATATAGTCATTGATGGGAAATTCCGGTTCGCGCATTTTCAAATAATTGAATATGTCCATGGCATAATGGGAGACCTGGAAAGGATCATCCCAGTTTTTGCGATCAAAATCTTCCACGTCATCGGGCACAGGACGCACGGGCGTCACCATGGCAGCCGCAGCAGCCGCTATTAGCACAGATTGTTGTGTCGGCGATGATGCCTTTGGCTGTTCAGTCTTTAATTGCAGTTTAGCAGAGAGACGTCGCGCTGCCTCAAAATTGCCGGACAAGCGCATAGATTCGCAGCTGGAGATGTCCTCCAGTGCAGACATGTAGAGGCTCTCCTCAGTCTTATTAAAGTCATTTGATATGCGGCGCACCGGCTTAATAGCAGTTGGCGGAAGCGGTCCAGCCAATTTTTTGGCAGCAGGCGCCTGCTGTGGGGCTTTTGGCTCAGCCAGCACTGGCTTCTTTATTGCTACTGGCGCCTTGCGTGGCTTTTGACGCGCCAACGCTTCCTCGAATTTGTCGAGCACTCTGTGACAGTTCTCCACCGAATCCTCTGTCTTGGTTGAGGCGCGCGTCATTATTTTATTTGGTATAGCGGCAGGCAGAGGAGCGGTGACTGCGGCTAAAACGTTTAGATTGTCAATATTCTTAGCATCCAGGAGTGCTTGTAGTTGCTGGGCCGTTGGCTTCTTGTTCAGCTGCGTCTTGGTGTCCTCATCACCGGGATGCAGCGTCATGATCTTAACATTGTTAGTCAAATTACCCAGCGCCGAGCGCTTGATCTTATCATTCTTGATGGGGCTGTTATCGGCCTTGCGCTTGCCGCGAGTCTGCATATTCTCCGCATTCGGATCGATGCCACTGTTGGCGGCCCGACGGCTCAGCCCCTTACTCCGAGCGGCTGGCATGGGCAAAAGTGCGTTTATAGTTGCCTGGTTGCTTGCAGCGGTGCGAGTGGTGCCTTTCGTTGGCGCCATTTTGAAATGCTTCTATGTGTGCGCTACGTTTGTCCGTGTTGTTGTTGTTGTTTTTTTTTTATTGCGACCCTCGCGTTGTCCTGCTACACGGCGGCTGCGTGCACGATTTAATTGCCGTGCGTTGTATTCTTTGTGGTCGATTTTGGTACTTTGACTTATATTCGCGCTCCGTTCTGATATTTTGAACAGCTGAGTTGTTTAGTTGTGAGATATACTTTAGTTTTGTTGTTTATTCTCCTTGTATATTATGTGTCGTTGCCTCACAAACTCACTTTTTACTTGGACTTATGGCGCTTGGCCGCTCTGCTCATAACGGCGCTTGCAAAGATACAAAAGCGAAAAACAGCGCCAGCTGCAGATGTCAAAAAAAGTGAAGTTGGTTGCGGCGTCTCTTTGTAGGGTTGACATAACATTGGCCACAATTTACCGTTGCCACTACACTAAATGCACTTGGTGCGTCGTTCGGTCCCAAGAGGTCAGTTCAGTTTTAGCGATCTGGCAACGCTGCCAACCAACCCGAGGGATGCACCACAATACAGCTCAGAATTTGAATTTAACGTGTAAAATATGTGTGTTGATAAGCGGGTTGGTGAGTTATTTTGTTGTTTAATTAGACTAATCACAGATATAAGTGTTAAAATAAATTACTACTTCCAGAGCTTGATAACACCGTCTCGCGATGCCGACGCTATATAGATTTGTCCCTTATCCTTGCACATTAACAAGTCGGTAATGGCATCGTGATGACTTGCTTTGGGCATATCCGGTCCGGATCTGGGACTTTCCTCTATTGAGGTGCGCAACTGTTGCGAGTCGCCTGTACTGTTCTTAGGAATGATTTGTTCCTCAATCACTTGGCTACCGTCGATGAGGCGTGCACTGAAAATATACACGAACCATGTTTTAAATTTCAATTCTAGGTGGCAATCCAATAATATATGTATGTAAATACCTATAGTTAAAGGACACGTTTGTCAGATTATCATTTGCAGCGGGAACTTTCAATGCCGAGTTCTTTGGCGATCCTATGTCCCAGTACCTGATGCGCTGATCCGAGCTACCAGTCAATATGAACGGCGAACCGTCAACGACACCGCTCAAAATACCACAAGTTGTTGCTGGATCATTGAGACTGGTATTGGTTAGAACGGGCGCTGGGCTGGCCCAAAGCACACTTTGTCGCTGACCCGTTTCAATGTTCCATACCGACACCTCATTATTGGACTGCGAGGCTGAGATCAAATACGATGGCTCAGTCGGATGGCATGCAACTTTTCTTATCCATGAGTCCGCCGGATGCTTTATCTCTGTTATGGGCAATCGGAAGCGCAAGTCCCAGCAAATGTGCTTACCACCGCTGGTGCCAGTTGCTAGCCAAGATCCCGTTGGATCCGCACATATGGTGGTGATAACTCCATGACGCAATTCGTTTTGCAAGCGCCAGGCACTATGCTGCATGCGTATGTCCCTGGCCACAATGCCGCCATAGAGCGTTGCATAGACAATGACGCTCTGCGCCGCCTGATCGTAGGCATGCATATCTACGACAGGTCCGTCGATATATTCACTATAAGGAGGACAGAGGAAGCAATTAGACTAAATATACAAAAAAAAAAAAAATATTTAAGTATTACTTCTGATCCAATGCCTGTTGTAGCGTCATCTTAGTGGAGTTGCGATCGATGCGCATTATCAGCAAACTGCCATCCTTACCACCCACCGCCAATGACTGTCCAGCATCGCATGCGGCCAGCGCATAAATGGGCGTATGGGCAGAATAAACTTGACGGGATTTATTGATGCTATGATTGCCATTCAGTTTGCTGCAATCCCACAATCTAACAGTGCCATCGATGCTGCCGCTGGCGAACAGCGATCCATCAGGACGCAGTGGCGCCAGCTTAATCACCGACTCGGAATGCTCGTGCAGGTGAGCCACCAGTGTACCATTAAGACGCCAATTGGCTGGATACGGCGTGACCAGCTTGTCATAATTGCAACGTTGGGAGAGTGCCAGCACATTATAGCGACGCTTGATCTTAAGCGTCAATGACTCGAGGTCCTTGCAACATTCCGAAGAACGTTCTAACGAAAAATTGCGATCCGGCATGGTATATTCACCTAGTGAAGTTGCTGCGCTCACTATTGTAGCTGGAACACCCAATAACATGACCCCGGAAGCGGGACTGCCGGAAGAGCCTGCGGTTATGTGTGGCGTGGTAGCTGCATCTGAAGCTGGCGAAACCATTGCAGGCATTACGTGAGCATCAGTAGTTCCTAAAGATAAATTATGTTTGTTAAGTCTATAACTTCGAATGGAGTAACATTAGAATATTACGATTATCCAATGGCAGTTTAATAGCCTTATCCGCCAGCGGAATATCATGACAGCCGACTTGCTTGCGACTGACCACAATCCGTCCATTGGCAGAGCTGGCATCATCAAGATCCTGTTGCGACTTGTGCTTGAGGGCTATTAAAAAGGGCTTTATTGCCAACAGTTGCATCTCAATAGTCTCTGTCAATCCCTCCGAGGTGAGTCGTCGAAAGAGCTGTAGTGTTTTGGAAATGTGAGTGGTTCACTTGGAACGACCTAAATTGCCAAAGCACTTACATTACGCAACGTCTGGCCCATGTCAACATACTGTGGTTGGGCGCCGTGACGTGTGTTGCCGCGCAAGCGCGCCCGTTCCTCTAGAGCGCCCACGAAATGCTGAATGTCCTGAAAGCGCAGCACGCTGTCAAAGATCTGCCTAGGTATGGGCGGTAGCAGACAGTCAAGGAGAATGTGCGGTTTGTCCACTTGTATAAGCGGCGCCTTCAAGAATCTGCCGATGGCCGGTATAATTTTACACTGCACATCAATAGCGCTCAGGTTGCGTGCCGTGGTGGCAATCATACCACAAATCTCATGTCGCACCCACAAATTTGGATGGCACAAATAGCAGGCGGTTTCATTTACAATCTCCGTTACGGCGGGCTTCCTTATGTGTCCCAACTCGATCAAGATTGTGACCGCACGTATGGCCTTCGCAATGACAAACTCTTCGCGATCTGTGAAACCTTGTTGCAGCAGCGGCACCAATATATCCGATGCCTGCCAACCCACATAGCCTGCAACGCCAGCAATGTTATCATAAAAAGCGCCGCGCAGATTCTTGTCATCGTCATTAAGGAACGTCATAATGTGCGAGAGAATCACATCGTTTGCCTTCTCTTTGCCAAAGAATGCGCACAAGTCGCAAATTCCAGACTCCATCAGGGTCTGCTTGACAATGGGCTGCGAGTCCGTCAATAAACTGAGCACCGCTAGGCGCACAATATCATGCAATGCATTCAGCTCCGCTTCGTAGCGCGGCGTTGGCATTTCATTTGGTGCATTGCGCTGCGTCTCCTCCAGGAAGTAAACTGCACTCTTGGCCAACGCTGCAATGTTGCGGGCAAAGGCCACACGTACAATTACAGCGCTGGATTCGCTGCTTAAGTCTGCGATATAGGGCAGTATGTACTCAGGAAAAACATTGGCATCGCTACGAGGAATGTCCTTGACCATGCTTAGGCAGGCTGTCAACGTTTCGATGGCCTGTACTTGCACCTTGGCTGGCGATTTTTGGGCCAGATTAAGCTGCATAAAATAAAAGTAAATTCAATTATAAATAATTCAATTCGATTTTAAACCAAAACACACAATGTAGGGCAATATGCGATCCAATATGGTATCAGATGTGGTGTACTTGGACAGCTTTTGCAGCAGCTGGAGTGCAGCAATTTTTGTGTTGGACTGCTTGAGCCCCCTGATGCAAGAGGTGACCACTGTTATGATTAGTATGAGTCCATCTTGCTCTGGCGGCAGGCGCTCACACTTCACCGGATCTCCTTTCTCCAGGTTCTGTTCGTCTTCCTTGCTGGGCGTCAAGTCCTGTGCTTGTGTTAGCACCTTGATACAGTGTCCAATATCTTTGTGCAGATGTTGTATTTTATCATCAGGCGACATAATTGGCGTCGATGAGAAAATTTGCAAATATGACTGCAGAAATGAGTAAAAGTACTCGGGAAATAGTTTATCGCGCTCCTGATCCAAATAATCTTCTGCGCTCTTGCGATTCATTGAATTGAGGTCAATCATGGACGTTAGCAGGTTGCGTAGTCGCTCGTTCTCAATCCCAGCCAAATGCTTCTCCACGAGATCTCGTTCGCCAAGCCTGTAGGCAAGCAGTTGTGACAGCTCAAATGGAGCAGTACCCTCTGTCCATAGCTCCAGCAAGGCACAGCTGCAAAGAGAAATATATGACCAAAACAATTCTTTAATCAGGTTATATGGTGACTTACCCAGCAGAAAATATATCCATAGCAGGCTGCAAGGTGTTACCGGCATATGAAGTCGGAACACGTATTATAGAATCTGAGTGAATTACAGACATGTTTGCATTATAGGGATCATCTTCAGAGGACAGCGTCTTGACAAAACGCTCTGGAGCTATATAACAAGTGCGACGTCTGCTAGTATCAAAAAAATAGGTGTAATCTGCTGGGTTATCTTCCGGTAGATATGTTGGCTTGAATGAGGCAAAGTCAGACAACAAAATCCAGTTCCAAGAGGTGATCAATATGTTTTCCAGCTTTATATCGCCATGACAAATCTTCTGCTTGTGACACTGATTGAGGGCACACAAAATCTGAAAGGTGATCCATTTCTTCTCCAGCACAGTGAGAAAGGGTCGAGTAGAGACGCGATCGTACAGACTGTGCTTGACATACTCTCGCATTATGTAGGCCGCCTTGTCGATGAGCTGTTAAGCAAGGGAAATAGATTCAAAATCACTTGACTTAAGAAACTTTATTTGTGCACAAACCTCCACTCGTTGAAACGGCAAACAGTTTACGGCGTTCGCTAGCGTTAGCGTTTTTTTAATGCTCTCCAAGCGTTCCTTGTGATCTTCCAGAGGCAACGTTGGATCATGTTTAACAAATACCTTGACAACTATTAATCCTTCGTCGGTTTTCGCTTTGGCTACTTTAAAGAAACGTGTACTGCCCATACTGTGGGTGGAAAAGACATTATTCATACATACACACATATCCACATACAAATATAATTCTGTGTAATACTAGGGCATAACCAGCTGTTAGATGTGTACTTACTTTAGATCGAAAATGATTTCATTGCCAAACTGGCCAGAAAAGTAATGTTCCACAGCATAGATCTGCGATGGTGCAATGCCAACTAATTGATTACCCATTTTGCTTACATTTGCGCGTTATTTTTTGACAAAAACAATGCGTCTATTTGATTTGTTTGTTTTTAATTAAAAAAAATTGCAGCTCCCACTTCTAGTTGGAGTATTTTTGCGTGCAGGGTTGCCAAATACACTATTGCAGCGTGTTGGTAAACGTAGCTGAAACAGCTGTCTTGCAACTAATAGTCAACTGATTATCGATAGACCGATAAGACGCGCGCCTAAATACATTTGAACATATTTACAAAATATAAGAACAGCAAATATCAGTACGTCAGCAAAAGTAAAATCGGCCATTCAAAGTGCAAAACCCGAACGAAATAAAAACTGTTAAATCAGCAAAATATTTGTTGATCAAAAATCATATAAATAACGGCAACAATATTGCAAATCATTAGTTTGATAAAGCGTTCATTAATTTTCACATAATGCATCTCTCGTACATTGCTCTACTCGCCTGTACATTGGCCCTGGCTCAGGCCGGCACCTGGCGTCAATCACAGGACTACATGACAAGTGACGAGGAAGTCAGACCCAGGTGGACTCATAGACACTCCGAGACGTGGCCGTGCGATGTAGCTGACTACCCAGAAGCCTATCTACTAATACACAAAGTTGAGAAGCGTCTGCAGCGCATGGATGACGAGCAACTAAAACCCAGAATTGTGAACTATGTCGTAAGCCAGTTAAGGAACTGTAAAACAGGCAGTGAAATGGACGAGCACTGTGTCAAACGCTCAATTGGATATGCTATGTCCTTTATCAATAGACACAAAAACCAACAGCTATAATGGGATCAGAAAATCATATATGAATATCAAAATAAAAACAGATAACATAAGAAAATAAATGGTAAATTATAGAGTTTCACAAATATTTGTCTAGACAGTGACACGTTTTCATATTTTTTTTTTGTTTATCGATCCTTGCCGATCCTTATCCAAGTCGCCTACTTGGTTTTTTTCTGTACATATAAGTGTTCCTTTAATCGTTCCTTGCGTGCTTCGTCTAACATAAAACGCCGTAGAATATCGCGTCTTTCAAAAATGGACATTGTAATATCCTGACAGTCACGAGATGGTAGACAAAATGTCCAACTCCCGAATAATGTGTCTATGCAACCACATTTCCGACAAAAGCCCACAAAGGTGCCCGTTAAAGAGGACTCAAATTTTCTACAGTTTAACGTTATTGGTCCTCCTAACGTATTGACCGCATGACCCGTGAATGACCAATCTGACAGGTTGTCCATCATAACATGCGGCCGTGGTGGCAGAGTGTCCTGTATGGTAATATTAAGCTCTTTCACATCTTTATCGTTTAGGCGCGTTTTGAGTTCCGTTGGGGTAAGCTTAACACATTGTCGCCAAAGTCTGCTGGTATCGGAACGACGAAATTTTGGCTGAACACAGGGAGGCTTGGCCGGCTCAATGACGACCTTGTGTTCATCTCTTATATTGATGCGTATGCCCAATAGAAGAGACTCCCAGGAGCCTGTTAATTCACAGGGAGCACCTGATACGAGTAGAATTAAAAAAAAATAAATGCATATCAAACCTTAGTAGTCTGCTAACCGTCAGTTGGATTGGCGAAACAACAAGGCAGCTTTTCTGTTGCTTCCTCGTTCGATTTAGTTTCTTGCATGATCTGTAAACGAGTTAAAATCTTTTCCAGCATGGGCTCTATGTTGCCCGACTGTCCCTGTTGGCCAGTTGCTGTTATTGTTGCTGACGGCGCAGTCTTGAAATTTGATGTGGCCATTGGAACCTGGCATCCAATGGTCTGGCTTGCTTTTTAAAAATCTTTGTAAGCTAAGTTGTGCATAATTCCTCATTACTTACCTATGTTGGAGTGCTCTGGAAATGTTCCACTTGTCTGACCACCGGGCGAGGCAATACGCTGAGCCATCTCCAAAGGCGACACATTCAATTGTTTTGCCATAGTCTCGATCATTTTGCCACCGGCCTCTGGCGCCTGGGCAAACTTATTAACAAGCACTTCTGGAAAACCCAAATTGGCGGGCGTGTTATATACACCGTTAACCGATTTCATTAAGCCACGCTTGACGCCTTTTTTTATATTCTCTAAACGATGTTTGGCTTGGAATACCTTAAGGATATGCTGCAGCTGATCTTTACATTTAGACAAATCTGAATCCGTTGGCGCACTCTCAGCCTTAGCCTTAGACTCTAAACGGTTATCGGTTACATTGGGCTTACGACTTTTAGTACCGGTTGACGTTTGTTTAGCTCCACTCTTGGGCGCGGTCAATATCTGGGTCTTGACTACTTCAGTTTTTCGTGGACTTCCAGGCCTGATCAATGGCACATCATTCCAAACCATTTGTCTCTGCTTTGAGTTTGATAAATAGTATGGCTTCAGGCCGCCATTCAGGTTATTCTCCTTATTCGTTTGCATAGAAGTTTCCAAGTCCTTCAAATATTCAGTGGGCTTGCTTGTTCGCGCATCTGGTGCACATGAATTCACCACGTCGGCCATGTTGGGGCCTTTCATGGCGGCACAATGGCATGGAACCAGGGTATTGAATATTTTGACATTGTTACCTTCTAAGCCCAGGCTCGCAGGTCTTGTGGCCTCACATTGACACGGCGTCAAGTCCTTGCATATTTTCGGTCCATCACTGTCGACGGCCATAATTACGGGCTTCACTTCATCACAATGACATTGGGTCAACTGGTTGCGCTTTGTGGATGTGTTGCTTTGGATCGGTACCTTTTCCTCCTTGATAAAGCATTTTCGTGGTTGTTTGTGTGCCTGCAGAATTTTACTCAATCTCTTCTTGTATTCCTCATAGAGGCCGCCAGTCTTCATATCAGAATCATCTTTAGGAGCAACGTGTTTAAAAATATTTAACGATCGACCGCAAATTCTCTTGGTTTTCTCTTGATTTTGACCGGGTGATGCTAGATTGCCATTTATAGCTAACTTATTAACAGCATTTGGGTTCATTTCATCGTTGATGGCTTTGACAATATCATCCATCGGATTTGATTGCTGTAAATTCTCGACAACGTTCATTAGCTCGTTGAGTGCATTTAAATGAATGGGCGTAGCTGGAAATTTTTTCCTTTCCCCTAGCAAGTTGAAGGCCCTCGACTCTGGTATTGGCTTTTTCCAGACATCCACAAACTCCTTATATATCCGATTTAACTCTGCTATGCGCTGTTCAGATGAATCCAAGTCAGCCAAATTACCCAGTGGCTTTCTAAGTGTATCTGTGGTCTTCAGACGTTCGGTATTTATCTTTTTGGGTGTATCCATTTTTAGAATAACCATTCCCTCAACTACCGGAATTTCTACATCAACCTTCTGTGTGTCGTACTGTTTGCCCTTCACATCCTCAATCTTTTCAATATGTACAGATTCACTATTCCCCACTTTATGATCATCTGTGGCATCATTTTTCACGGCTGAAGACGTGGATAATTTTGTGGATTTTACATCCTTCACCTTCTCTTTTAGATGCTTAACCACTGTAGATTGTATGCCCGTAACAGCACTTTCTTTAAGAGCTTCGATGCGTTTGTTCGTGGACTCGTCCTCTTCCTCTTCTGCCAAAGCTGTTCGCTTGCCAATTTCACCCACATTTATTTTGTCATTGCCGCTATTCTCCATCACCCGCACCTTGTAGGCAGTGTAGAGGCGGGGTATATCAACTCTGCTGCCAGACGTTCGCTTCAAAATGGCGACATCGCTGTGGGGTGGATTGAGTGGCGGCCTAGCCAATTGTTTCATTTTGTTAACGTTGGCTGATGCTGACATCGAGAGCAACAGCAATAGGTATATGATTGTTATTCGAATGCCCAGCTGCAGTTCATCCCAGCCAGACATTTCATTTTGTTCCACCTATATAATTAAAACATTTGGCAAGCAGCACAGGGGATCTCAAAATTTTCAAGCGTACTGTAAGTAAATGTTTAACTGCTTTCAAAAAACAGTTCGTTTTGGACATATATCTCAAAACGAGTACAGAATTATATTAAATACATCTCTCAATAGCAAATCAGACTTAGAACCTTAGACTCATTGTTTTGTATTTTTTACCTAAAAAATAAATTAAAAACAAGTAAAAACGTTGCAGTCGGGTGTAACCGACAGCGCAATACTCGTTCACAGTGTAATAAAACATACGCCAGGCATTATTTGTGCAATGCAGAATAATTCTCTAAATAATTATGACAAATACAATTCATTAAAAAGAGAAATTCGCAATTCTACATTTTGATAAAATTTGTTTTCGGATATGAGGGGAGAGTACATGCTTTTTTTCCAAAATTTTTTTTTCAAAAATTCATATATTGAAAAAATTCATACATGAAATGTAAAATCGATCTAAATGAAAAATCATGATCAAAATGCCAACAAACATGAAAATCGGTTCAGTTTTGACAAAGTTATGAAAGTTTGAAATATGGGAGCTATGGATCCGAGAGCTTTACTTGTCAAAATTTTTGCCAATTTTGGCATGATTTTAGACCAAAAAATAAGGCTCCATGATATTTTCACAAAAAAATGAAAAAATTTTATTTTCAAAAATGCATATATATATTTTATATGCAAACTAATCTAAATGACAAAACATGAATGTCAAATCATACCAAAATTGATGGCTTTAACTTTTAAATTGTTGGAAATATTCACCTTTCATCGGTTTGCGATTTGAGGTATATCGACATGTTATCGAATTGCCAGCCTCCCAGTGGGTGTGGCACAAAAATCTTAACACTTTGTCTGAAGAGGATAACTACAA
>SCDS01001049.1:0-16373 GCA_004149465.1 Drosophila nigromelanica | reverse complement strand
TCAAGTGCCGAGAGTTTGTGTGTATGTGTTCAGTGCTGGGTTCAGGGTATATCCTAGTCGGTCGGTCGGCCAACTAGAAAAATCTTACTTGTTTTATTTGTTGTTTCAGATTCCGTTGATTGTGTAGCTTTAACAAGATCGATCAAATATTTATTTTGCATTTGCGAGGCTGATATCACTTCTGATGTTTGAACACTGTCATTGTTTTCTGGCATTGCTTTAGCAGAAGATCTAAACGCAACTGGCTTGCGTCGCACACTTATTCTTTGTGCCTACCACACTCGGCGACAGCGACAGCGGGCAAGCGCAGCAACCGAGTAAATTGAGTGCGGCATGCATTTGTGTGTGTGAATTTGTGTATGTATGTATGAATGCAAATGTAATGAACACAGATCGCAGGGTTCAGGGTATATCCAGTCGGGCGGCCCCGACTAGAGCGTTCTCACTTGTTTTCTTCTAAACGAAGTGTATGATCGTTATGCAATTTTCAAGACTTATTAAGAGCATTGAAATGTATGTATAAACCAATTTGCAGTTCTGCAGTATTTAATTTGCGGGGAGGTGTCCAAAATCAAAATATCGAAAAAAATGATAAACTTATTATGCGTATGATATTTACGAACTGAATGAGACCAAGATCAGCTTTATAGCTTTTGTAGTTTCCGAGATCGCTGTGTTCATACAGACGGACATGGCTAAATCAACTCAGCTCCTCGTCCTGATCAAGAATATGTATACTTTATGGGGTCGGAGATGCCTCCTTCTGCCTGTTACATACATTTCAACAAAACCATTATACCCTTTTTACCCATTTTCGATGGGTTCGGAGTATAAAAATCACCGTGAGCTATTCGTTGCCCTTCCGTATATTAAACACCAAATGTGACTGTTAATAAGCTCACTAGTTAAGTAACTGAGTTGCAATCAGTAAACACAAGACAATTTCTGCCCAACAAATAGTGGCGAAAATGTTTTAGTGGCATGACAACAGCAAGAGTCTCAAATTTAAATAAGTGGTATCGTGACTCAACAGGTGAAACAGCCTTACTGTAGTATTAAACTATATGCGACTTCTTATTAATTTTATGAAATAGGATGACACCGTACCCGCGAGCACTTGCATCGGTATGCAACTCGATTGGATACTGCGGATCATAAATTACTAAGACTGGCCTTTGGATATTTGTTTATGTGTTGGCTTCCAAAAAACTTTTTTTCTGGTGTTTAAAGCGATACCGGTTTTATGCAATAATCTTTGCATAAATTGCCGAAAATAAGACGATAAATTGTCTTTAATTTGTAACCGAATTAGGAGGTAGCAGGGCAGTTAACGCTGAAATTTTAAACGATTTTGGACGAAGAGCTAGGGACCAAATTTTTCTAGTCAATTACTGGTCATCTTCTTTAAACATCGGCAAATTTCAAATTTTAACAAACCGAAATTTTTTAAAATAACAATAATAGGTGAAACCGTGAACGTCTATAAGGCAGTCGGAAACGCCCGACGGCCAGCTTTTTAATTGTTTGATCAAATTTTTTCAAAAAAGTTAAAGCAATATAATGTCTACAACAAAATGTAACGTATTATTTTTGTTTTGCGATCAAACAATGTAAAAAGTTTCCTTTGAAACATACAAGTACGCTCACGCTACTATATCTGTTTCGTTCATTTTGTGTTGCTGTTATTATTCTTATTAATGATAAATTGATTAATATGAAATAAGTTTTCTTTTCGTCTTTAGATCAAAACTATTACAAAACATAAAGTTATATCGCAGTCGGTAACGCCCCACTCATTTAACTCATTGAATTTCTCATCATTTGAACAATAGTTTACAATTTTTGCGCTAACAATTTCAAGTTTTCCTGACGACACAATGACATTCAAACCATTATATCGTATTTCACGACCAATTACGATATATTTTTTAAAATCTTCGTTGTCCAAAACATGAAACAATGCAATGATTTTTAATTTTTACGTTACTAAGTTTTTGCAATGTTCGACAAACGCTATTAATGTCAATACCTTTCAGCATCACTACATTGTTAATTCTTTTAAAAAGTTATTTGTGAGTTATCTTTTTATTTGTTAATGAACATTCCGCTCCTGAGTTAAATGTAATTGTGAAAATTTCGATTTGATGTATCATCTCTCCTTTGGGTTCACTGACGTCGCAAAGCTCTACTCTTTTTCACCTTGCCTTTGTCGATATTGAGTCTGCAACACGCTTCTGGTACGCACATGGGAACTAAATGTCAGACGCTGCAACCTTCTACCTGCAACCTGCTGACAAAAAATTTCCTTAAATTCGGCCCAAGTACCAAGGTAACATATTTGTGATAACCACTGCATACCCTTTCTTAAAGCCATCACCAACGCGCTGCCTCTAAATGTATTTTTCGCCAGAATTATATATGCTGTACAAGGTCGGAATTTGGCACCAATTTGATATGTCGTGTTGCGGATGCCGTTGATTGTTAAGTTCGCTCCAGTTCGATCAAATATTTGTTTTGTTGTTCCATTATCATACGTCATGACCCATTTGATGTTGTAGCTAGCGAACTAGATCCCACTTTTGATGTCGTAGTCTGAATATTGATGTGTATGCTAGACGTCTCAGTAACAACTAACTTCAACGTTCTTCACATACCACCGAACCCCACTCAGAGATAGCTTTGTTGTCTTTGTCGACAAAAAAAGAGACAGAAAAAGCGTCGCATAAAAGAATATGATGATCATATTCTCAGTACGCGCCGACATGTATGTATTCTTGATCAGGCTGACAAGCTGAGTTGATTTGGCCCTGTCCGTCTGTCTGTCTGTATAAAAGCAGCGATCTCGGAAACTGCAAAATCTAGCGACTTAATCTGTTTGACTAAAGATTCTCCGAATCCATACGCAGAACATATTATACTCGTGCACGAAGTGAAACTAGTATATTGGGTTTGTGCAATGTCCGTCATGATGTCCGAATGAACGCAACTTTTTTCAGCGCTATTGAAGATAGAGACTTAGGATATATATTGAAGAGAAACTTAGGATATATACTTGTAGTTATCCTCTTCAGACAGTGTTTTGTGCCACGCCCACTGGAAGGCTGGCAATTCGATAACACGTCGATACATCTCAAATCGCAAATCGATAAAGGTGAATATACCCCACAATTTTAAAGATGGAGTCACCAAATTTGCTATGTAGATGGTTGGTGACCTCCTTCAAAGATTGCATCATTGCTATCCTGATCATGCCCACTAGAACGCCTCCCAGCGCCCGCCCTAAAAAATCGGATAGGCATATATCTCCCACAGTTTTTGAGCTAGAGTCACAAAATTTTGCATTTATATTGCAGGAATGCTCCCCCAAATATCCCAGAAAGATTTTTTTGGCCACACCCCTCCCGTATCTATAATCGCAAAAATCGACATGCTTGACAGCTCCTATCGATAACACTTGTGTATTTCCGACATTTTAAAGATAGTGTCATCAAATTTGGTATGTAGATAGCTTGTGACCTCTCCCAAAGATTGCGACCTTGATATCCTGGCCACGCTGGAGCGTTTAAGTGTCCGTGGTCGGAAGGAGGTCACCTGCTGTCTTCGTACCAAGTTTGGTGAATTTAGCTTGATAATTCTGGACTTATCGATTTGCAATTTTAGGTGGTATCGGTTTGACACGCCTTCAGTGAAAGCACCCCAATATACTTAACACTTTATGTAACGCGGATACACACGAGTATATATCCAATTTCAAGTTTCTAGCTTCAATAGCGGCGAAAAAAATTGCGTTCATACGGACAGATGGACGGACGGACAGACGGACAGCAAGATGGACATTGCACAAAACCAATATACCCTTTCCACTTCGTAAACGAGTATAAAAACTAAAAAAGACGCTAAGATAATACAACAGTTGTGCGCCTACATTTCAATGCTCCTATTAAGTCCTATAAATTTCATACGATCATACTTTTAGTTTCGAGGTAAAACATGAATTTACTTGTCATATCAATGTAAGGAGGCTAAATTTTTTGTAAATACAGATCGCAGGGATCAGGATATCTCGTAGCGGTGCATCTGACTAGAGCTTTATCACTTGTTTTTATTATTATTACAAGAAGTACTACGTGAACATATTTTAGTTATTATTACAGCCTGTCAGTTAGACCCGACTGCAACGTTTTTACTTGTTTTATATTGTAAACGAGTATAAAAGCTTGTATCGCCCGCCTGAGCCTGGGAACGTTTCTAAATTGTTTTAATAAGGTTTTCATACGAAAAAAACAATGTTCCTTGCAAAGTTTTATTGAAGTAGATAAGAAGCCGAGAGTCTACTTAGTTTCAAAAATGGGAAACCATACATTCCAAATTCAAGCATCTAGCTCACAGTGTCATCACTTAGTACCAGGTATTATACTGAACTTTATCTTTAATTTATTGCACTAATGAGCTATTTAAGATATACTGTAAGGTTAAAGCGGAGTAATTGTAAACCGTTTACTAAATTTAAATAATTTCTTTTTCTTTTAAGATAAAATTTCCGCAAATCAGAGATTCTGGAATTTACGAGTGTCAAGTATCAACCACGCCTCCAGTTGGATATACAATGGTATTCTCTGTTGTAGGTACGTTCATTGCAATATCTTCGTTTACCCACTTGCAGGTTTCATCCGGAGTTTGCTGGAACAATAATAACGTTAAAGGCTGCATTAGCCTTACATTAGCCGAGTCGATCTAGATCTGTCTGCCAGTATTCGTCCGTCTGTTTGAAGGATCTTGGAAATTCCAAAAGCTAGAGACTTAAGGTTTGGGAATGCCCGCATAATATAAGTTTATGCAATAAGTGTCATAAGCAGTAGTTAAGTAGTTAAATAAGGAAACCGCGTATTTAAATTTTACAAATTTATCAAGCCAATTTAAATTAAGCGTAAGAAACTTACATAATCTTAAGTGTTTATATCGTTTCTTGTATTTTTATACTCGTTGACGAAGTGAAAATATTAAGTTTGTGCAATGTCCGTCATGCTGTCCGTCCGGATGAACGCAACTTTTTTCGGCGTTATTGAAGATAGAGACTTGAAACTGTAGATATATACTTTAAGTTATCCTCTTCAGACAACGTGTTAAGATTTTTGTGCCACGCCCACTAGGAGCCTGGCAATTCGATAACATATCGATACACCTCAAGTAGAAAATCGATAAAAGGTAAATATTTCCCAAAGTTTTAAAGATAGAGCTACTAAATTTGGTATGTAGATAGCTGGTGACCTCTCCTACAGATTGCGACAGTAATATTCTGGCCACGCCCACTAGAATCCTCTCGCCCTTAAAAATCGTATATGCCTATATCTCCCACAGTTTTTCAGCTAGTGTTACCAAATTTGGAAGGTAGATAACTGGTCAACTCGTTTCAAGATCAGTACAACCGCCACGAACCCCCTCCCTTTCCCACCACCCGCGCTAACTCCCACTTCGCAACCGATAAGGATTTTGGGGTGTGCCCACTGAGGGCGTGGTAAATCGATAACACCTAAAATCGTAAATCAAAGAATTTTTCGCAATTTTCAAGCTGCAGTCACTCAATGATTGTGACCTTGATATCCCGGCCACGCAAACTAGTACGCCCCCAGTCACCCCTCCCCACGAATCGCGAAAGCCTAAATATCACACAGTCTATGAGCCAGAGACCTCAAAGCTGTAAGGTAGATAACTGGTCACCCCTTTTAAAGATCACCACACCAATTTTCAACCAGCAGCTGTCAACAAGTTTTGTTTTGCCAACGATGACCGAGACCGAGGATTTAACTCTGTAGATGTTGCTGCTTATATGCTTAACGTCATATGCAACAATAAATCGCAATTCAAGTACATTTAATCAAATAATTATGATTGGCATCACAGAATATGCATGAAGAAGAATATTATTATAATTAAAATTATCGAATAGTGCGAGCGAACGTAATGCAACACCAGAAAGGCTTGCACGTAGATACTGGAATTTTTCGATACTACTTAGCTCTGCTTCGTTGTTGACTACTGTAGTACATAATCCGGCGAATCTGAATAATTACCATCGAAGCGTAGTAACTGCAGATTGGACAGGCGCGATTTTCTAGATGATGTATTTAAAAATGCTTCTCCGTTGAAGTTTTGCAGAACAGTTGTTGAACTTGCGCCAATCAAGATCTATACATAAATACTGCAGTGGCGTAGGCAGGGGGATTTTTTAAGTTAGGCCCACAAAATCTAAATATACATTCGCAAGTTTTTTAAATGTTTATAATATATAATATGCATTATATATTGTATTTGTATACGCCCTGTTATGGCGCACCTATGCCTGCAAAAATCACGCATATGAACTTGCACGTCAATGGCTGAACGAGCAAGCTCTCAAGCGCACAACTAGCATTGAGGAGTTTTGTTGAAGGCAGTCTGGAGACTGATTTCGTTTGTCCTGTTAGCAGTCGATTCAGCACTTGATCTTAGCAATTGCATCAAAGCTCGAGACGCGCGAAAATTGATAACGAACGGTAGGTTTTTAGAAATGTTCAATTTGCCGACATTTAAAGGAGGTGATCAGTAATCTACTTGACAAATTTAGCGTCTCTAGCTCTAAAACTGTGGAAGATATAGGCTTTCACGATTCGTGGAGGCGGGGTGGCTTGGGGGCGATCTAGTGGTCGTGGCCACAATCTTTGGGAGAGGCCACCAGCTATCTATATACCAAATTTGGCGATTCTATCTTTTAAATTGTCGGAAATTTACACGTGTTATCGCTGGGAACTGTCAAGTATATCAGTTTTTGCGTGCGGGGTAGGTGTGGCCAACAATTTTTTTCTGTGATGTTTGAAGCATTCCCGCTATATACATGCAAAATAAGGTGACTCTAGCTCAAAAACTGTGGGAGATATTGGCATATTCGATTTTAAAGGGCGGGGGCAGTGGGGGGCGTTATAGTAGGCGTGGCCGGGATATCGAGATCGCAATCTTTTGGGGAGGTCACCAGCTGTCTACATACCAAGTTTGCTGACTCTAGCTTCAAAATTGTGGACTTTGTCGATTAGAGTTAATTTGTGAATGCGTGAATTTGTATGTGTGATGCTTGCATTACATAAGGATCCAGTTCTATAACTGGATAATTTTAAAATTTTGCTCGAACTAATATTGTCAAGATCAACTAGGCGGCTGCGGAAGGGGTCTCCGAGCAAAGTGAGTCTTCTGTTGCGTAGTGCAGGGCAGGAGCAGAAGAAGTTTTCGACATCTTATATATCTTCTTCATCTCTGCAACTGCGGCAGAAATCATTATATAGGGCTTTTAGCCTCATGGCGTGCAAGCTGGTGATCCAGCAGACTGTTAAAGCTCGGACCCCCGCAGAGCAGTCGCATCGCTTTAAGTTACTTACCGTAATTAAGCAGGACTTTTTAAGGTGAGGGTAGTTTTGATGTGCAATCCAACAATGTGGTTAGTTTTGCCAATGCTTGTTGGCTATGTTGTGAGAATGCTCTCGAAGGCGATGTTTACAGGTAATCAAATATCCTCTTTTCCATATCCGGTCTGGCTAACCCGCCATGCATTTGACTAAGATATTCTGGTGACATGACACCTAGGTTTATGACGAACTGATCTGCCATCTGCCATATCTGACTGATATCGATTGTTAGTTGTGGATGTTATGGATTTGGTAGCTGCTTGGATTGCCACTAAGTGTTTTAAAATATTGAGTGCGTGTTTGATCGCCAGGACTTCAGCTTGGTAGACTCTGCAGTGATCAAGTAGCCTAAAGGATTTTCGTATGTTTTGTTGGGAGGACTAGCTCCGAATCCCACCCGACTGGCTAGACCTGTTAGTGTAGAAGGTTAGTGTTTCGTTTTTTTTTTCTAGAAACCCAGTCCTCTCTTTAAGGAATGGGTGTGTTGAAAGGATCTCTGAATGCTCTATGAGTAGTACTTTAGTAGTAGTATTGTTAAGCAGGGACATAGCTGTTGTCTCCACTTCTACTTGAGTTCATTTCCGGTATATGGAATCTCTGAGGTGAATTGTTGCCTGTTTGGCAAGATCTTTGCTAAAGATGGTGTCGTCTTTACTATGTAACAAATTCTCAATGGTTGCAATAACAATCTTTAGCAAAGATCTTGAAATCTTTTGTTGTGTATGTGAAGTCTTTGCCGGCCTTTGGTATGAAAGGAGCAGGAGGGTAGCGGATGCTGCTTTACAGTGGTGGAGGTTTGTCTGCAGAAGTGTTACGAACATCTGAAGTTATAATCTTCACCACTGTCAGATCAGCGTCCTCTTCTTTTTTATCCAGGTCGTTCTTGTCTGGAGCTACCAGCTCTGATGTGAGGAGCCGTTTGACTGGCTTGTTGCCAGGTGCCACTTCCACTCTTGCATCCGAGCTTTAGACCTTAATGGCTAGAGAACTGAATCCAAAGTTGCGTTGGACTATATGAATGCAACATCTGAAAAAAAGAGCCGGGGCTATTATATCAGGGACGGGATCCAGAGAAGGGCAAAGAACCTGACTGGGCCCTCTTTTTATAGCTCTTACTATGCAGGCAATAACCTTCTCGGTACCACTCAACGGCATTGCATACATATGCCAACCCGGGCTCCACAAGCAGCAGATGGCTAAGGCCGTTTTCACCCACTTTCAGGAGCTTCTAGGAATTTTCTCGTCTGGATTGCCTTGCTCTAGGACCCCGATGGAAATACAAGCCTTGGCGATCTGGGCGAAGGATTTCCATGGCTGGAGTCGCGATATCTTTATTAAGGGTCCCGGCTTTCCTGAGAGCGCTGCCTCTTCAGGTGTGTCTGCGCTTTCGGCTTCTACACTCTTTTTCAGCGCGTATGTTTATTTTGGGCCACATTTGTACTAGCTGTACGCTTTCTTATTGCCCTTGCACCATAAAGAGCCACATCCGCGCTTTTCACGCTCTATTGTGTTCCCAAAGTGACAGGGGACGACGGATTGCCTCTTCAACCCCGAGGCACGAGTGGAATGAATGTTTGCTCGGACCAGCGATGTTGACTTGATATGGTGACCATTCTCATTGCCTTGGTTGAGCATTGGCCGGGGTTTGCAGCTGCTGCCTTTGCTGGCAGGGCGGGATCTGGGATTTCAGACGGCTATTTGGGAGTACCTATCTCGTTATTGTTATTGTTGTTCATTGCGTTGCTCTTCATGTTCATTCACGAATGGAGGAGAAGGGTACGTCCAACTGCATTGAGATCCGCGCTATACAGGTAAGGTTTTCACAGACTGGAGGTCGCTTGACTATAGCCTACTGACCCGTTTTAGGGCTATTGAAAACTCTTCCTGCGTAACAGATGTCACAGACTGAGCTTACACACAGTCACACAAGAGCCATTAACCGAACAATACCTTTAGTGTGAGCCTCCAAACTAGCCCAGAAGAGAACAATCATGGTCCGAATGTGGGCATGTGGCCAACCCCACACTTCCACTAAAAAATACAAAAAACAAGCTTAACTTTAGCGACTACATAGACAACATAGCTCACGAAATGAGAGCACACATGCCGTCCATAATTAGAGGCGACTAGAACGCGTGGGCAACGAAATGGAGTCACCGTGCCATCGTTGAAGCATTTGTATCGCTGGACTTGCATAACCTGGGGAATTCCTACACTTTCTGCAAAAATGGAATCGAATGAATTATCTCACGTATGCAAGCAGCCAGTCGTCAGGGTCACGGGATATAAACCTGTGTGCCGTTGGCATAAGGAAATCGGTTAGTTGAGACAGGAATATGTTCGAGCGAGAAGCACGTACTACCGAGCATATGCGAAAAGAAGACTCTAGAATAAAAAAAAAGTTAGGGAAAGCTAAAGCAGATATTGTCTTGAGTCATGTGATGAAGCGGACTTTGATTATGGAGCCGAACTTACAAGGTCATGAAGAGAATAAGTACATTTAAAATCAGACTGATCACGGGAAGCTCACCCGAATTATCGAGTCCCTAGCGATATCCGCCAGGAAGAAAAACAGCTTACTGGAATATCCCCAGTCACAGCTCAAGAGATCCTGAAACTAGCTACGACGACATCGAACTGGAAAAAACCATTAACGGATGGGAAACAGAGCCATAAAGTTAACAATAAGCAAACGGCCCAAGTTATTCGCGCAGGCATATACAAAATACAAGAGAACATTCCTAACGAAATTGAACATCCACAACATAAGGCTGATTAATGGGTCAAAAATAGATCCAAAAGATTGGGGACAGAGAAGAATACTGTCATAATTAGACAGAAGACACTTGGAAAACTGAATACACCTAGATATTTATCAGCAGCAGACTGCTAAGGAACTTCGGTAAGCAAAAAGCTCTCCAATCTTTTAAAACTTTAATCGTTGAGATTCTAACAAGGCAATAAACATTACACATTACACATCAAAGCGCGCGCCTCCTGCGTGTTTTTATAGAAATAGCTTCGCCGTAGTCAGCACTAAAAATATTTGTATAAAATAAGCAATTCTTGAGTTGGAATAATAATACGATGGGCGGCCCGCGGACCGATCCAGGTATATTATAAAATATTAATTATGCGCGGTGTTGGGTAAAATGAGAAGACTTTGAATGTAGCGAGAGATATGACAGGCGCGATTTATTTCCAAAAATCAATTGAAGATTAAGAACATCATTTCTTATAACCTAAGCTAGCGCTATGTAGTACAAGTGCTGACCGGCATCTCCTGTCACATGACGACTGCTTACGTCGCGGAGCATTGACTGCTACATTGTCACTGACTGCAGCTTGGATAAAGAGGACCAAGCAGATGATCACGGCCACTCTTGATATTATAGGCCACTTTAAAAGTCCCTTTTCTATTTGGCCAATTGCAACTATTGCAAGTTCAGTATTTCTTGGTGGCGATGATGCGTTGATGCTGATGGGCTCGGAGATTTTTTGACGTGGTGCTTTAAGTTCTGATATACAGAGTTGTTCACCTTTACCTCCTCGTCAATAGTAAGAAGGAAATTACCAATTACCAATTGTTCGTTGATTGTGGTTGTTTCATCAGTGATGAGGATAACGCCGTCATCGATGACTGTTAGAGGCTCGTGGTGACAGGGCCGAGTTGTGCATTGTGCGGTGCCACCCGAGTGGAGTTGTTGTGCGCATGTGCATATGCACATGCAATTTCTTGCTGAATGTTGTTGTAAGGGCAGAACAGTTTCCTATCAGCATTACTTGTTACCACCGGCAGCCATGCTGTTATATTTTCGGCAAAGTTAAAAATAGTACCGTTGCGGTGAACGGGGTGTAATTTTAGTTTTTTACATATTAAATTAGGCCTAGGATATTTTACTATAAATTACTACAAATTATTTTTTAGTAAAACTATAATGCAAGCTTCTTCCATTAGATCAATAATTGTAATATTGGTAGAATGCTTACTGCTAATATTTACAAAATAATTAGAGTCTAAAATAGTGGGGTTGCTCATAACATTATAGGCTTTGAATTCGGGCAGAATTATCCTATTTCTTGGGAGCAATGCTTTGCATAATTTGTCTTATATTTTCTGTAAATACATGTTCAATTTTTGCCTTTTTTACTAAAAGGCTTACTATATTTGTTAGTTTATTTCCATGTTCCTGGGTCTTCGTTTAAATATTTTTCTGTCTATTTTCTATGAGATCATTCTGTGTAAATTTAAATTTAAATTTCTGGAGTGCCTAACAAGTTAATGCCTTTAGCATGTCGATGGTGGATATTTACTGTGGCTATAATAGAGTGCATGTCCCATGTCTGGGCCAATATCTGTCTCCGTTTATGATTGATATGTAGTTTGCATTAATGTAGTCAGTGAATTTGACTATCGTCATTTTTAACAAAAAGTAGAATAACCCAGTGTACTACCTTAAGTTGTCCTTGCGGACCGCCCTCCTTCTTTAATTTTATTTTCAATGTTCAAAGGAGTAAGTTTGTCGACTGTAGTTGCCTGTATATATTACCCAAATTTTTGTTTTTTGTATTGCCATGCTCATCGGTCGGTTTATTTTTATCTAATAATCAAATGGGGTTGTTATAGGGTGACCAGGATGGTTGGTTATACCGTCTTTTAAGCTTTTGTTTCTGAATTTACATAATCTGAGACGTCCATAGGAAATGGGTATAATTTTAAATATATGGGATATTCATTTTCTGTCCAGTACATTGTGTAACATGGGAGTGTTTAATATGGGAGTTTGTAATATGCGAGTGCCACATGTGGCTCTGCATCGACAACCGGTTTTTCGGTTTTCACCTGGGGTACTTCTTTATCCTCAATACTTGAAATGTTTTAAAAACTGGATAACTTCAGAACCTTCAGAACTTAAAAATCAGATTTTCATTTTTTAAGACCAGTAAAACGTCGGGTTTATTAAGTAAGTCAAGTCTGATTATTCTATCAAACGTTTTGAGATTTGGTAATAAACAGAATGCCGAATTTGTATTAAAAAGGTGCATTACGCACTTTTTGAACCTTTTATAACCATAAATTGATTTTACACGAAAGGGTTTATTTACTGGAATAATATCTTTTATGTGCTTTAGGTGCTTACTTTAGTTCTTGGAAGCCCCGGTATCTATCAGAAGTTACATTTTTCGCCTTGCAATCGTTCTTTCTATTAATGAAAGCAGGTATTAATTAGCAGGTGATTAATTCACTGTTGTCGTCCATGGCATACGCAGATAAAGTTTTTTTCAAATGATCGATAACTTCCACCTTTTTCCTAAAACGGATATAAATCTGCATCAACCTCAAATTTTGTAACTATTTTGTATTTTTATTTTGAGAGATGGAGACATCAGGTGCACATGTATTTCTATACATACAATGGCGTTCAAAGGATCGGCTGCAAAAAATTTAATCAGGATCGGTGAATAAACCAAGAGTTTATTAAAGAAAACGTTTTATAAAATTTGATAAATTTGACAAGACAATTAGCAGCAGCTACTACATATTTGTGTAAGATATACGCACATCAAGTTTATTTCATAATATCGATAGCCCGCACCGTTTTCTTATTATCGATACTTATCGTTATTTTTACCCAGTTTTTGAGTATATCTTCTAAATTATAAGACTTTTAGTCTCTGAAATACATAAATACACGAAACGCATCTGTATTTTTCCTTGAACGAAGCAGCTACAGTGTTGTCGTAGGTCATGATAGTCTTGTTTATGAGCAGAGTCAGTTTTTTCTCTACTTCGTCGTAGTATTGTAGTAAAGTCAGATTTTCCTGGTGGAGCGTTGACATTTCTAGCTCTATTAAATATACTGGTGGCTTTATCACGTCAGTTAAGTCTAAGTGGCCTTAAAATCGATAGGAGTGTCAAAAAATAAAGTAGCATATCAGTTGAACCTTTTATTTTATTTCTCAATATTCTTAAAGCTTGGTAGTGTTTCGACCTACCGTCGTGTATATTTTACGCAGATCAAGTTTATTTCATATTATCAACAATCTGTACCGTTTTCTTATTATCGATAACTATCTTTTTTTGATCCGGTTTTTTTTTGCATATCTTCTAAACTATAAGAGCTAGTTCCAAATATGTTCGCGTAAAGCATAAGCAGATTTTGAATATTTCGCGTTTTGGGTACCTCCTCCCAATCGCGGCAAACATCTATAAAAAAATAAAAAAAAAAAACAAAACCAAAAAAGAATTTTGAGTAAAGTGCGTGCGGTATTCATTTGTGTGTATACGTGAATTTGTGCATGGAGTTATCTATGTATGAATGTACGGTTGAAATGTTTGTAACGACAACTCGCAGGGTTTAGGGTATCTTCTAGTCGGGCATTCCTGACCCGGCCTTCTATCTAGTTATTTGTTAAACTGTGTCATAGATAGTTCGTAGAATATTCCAAATATAAACAAGCATAAGCTCTGCAGTCAAGCGGTCTTACTAATTATTGTTATTTTAAAACATGGGTAATCTCAAAGGTCCAAAATCGTAAACACTTTATCTGACGTGATTACACGCCAAGTTTTTAGTTTCAATAGCGGAGAAAATACTTTGGTAGAAGCAGATCAGTGCCACACAATATAGAATACCCTAACGGCTTTATGATTATGTGGTATATTCAAAATATTCGGGTTACTTCAAGACAGTGCTATAGCCCAACGTAATGGCTTGATTTATAGTTTCAACTCTTATAGGGATGTTGAAGACGAGGTCAGGCTTTAAAGGGGTGATTGTTGGTTTTCGCAAACTTAACGATTAGCTCACAGCTATGGAGACTTAATGTAATAGTTTTTAACTATTGAGTGAATTTCATACGTATAAAAGCTTATGATCTGCCGTTGCCAAGCGCCCTTCAATCACTGAATACGAGTCAGCAGCCTATTACACCGGTCAGTCAGTTTCGAGGTCTGACGTCTAAATTTCGGCTACCGAGTCGATAAGATCAGAAAAAGCAAAGTCAGACGTTCCGACCCGCCAAACCAACAAAAATTTACCATTTGGTCCACCGGTCGCTATAGTTGCCTTAGATAATAGTTGCCAAACTGTCGTACCTGTCGCACCACCACAGAAACACATTTTTGTTTCAAGGCTTGCCCATCATTTCTCATCTGATGATATTAAAGCTCATATACAGGCTAAAATTCAAGCCATAAAACTTAACAGTGGAAAATATTAATTTGCCTAATCATTCTTTAAAATAAGTGTTTTAGTTGAATTATTTGCCAACATTTATTGTAAAGGGTTCCGGCCGGAAGCTATCAGACATCGGATTTCGATTTTGTTACCACTGCCCTTTCTTGTCAGCATAAACTCGGTTGCAGCATCATAAAACCAATAACTTTCAACGAGTTTGCATATTAAAACATTATGTCTTATATCTTAACCCACTAATATATTTGTAGATAACGTTTCTTTTAATTTTAACCGAAATGCTTTAACCGAAATGTGGACATTTCAGATGCAATCGAGTCTCTTGTGCTTGAGGAGGTGACCTTATAGCAGTTGAGTCTGCTTTTTCTTATGAACCATTTCAGAATCCCCTATTGGATATTGAGCTCGTTGAAGTAAAAGTCTGTTTGGGAAATGTTTCTATTTACATCACATACTCTTACATACATTCCCCCACTGTCCAATATGTCTTTTCTTTACTTACACCACCTTGCAGTCATTCAGTCAATCTCTTTCCTATTATCGGATAAGCACCTCTTAGTTGTTCTTGGTAATTTTAATATTTCCGACGTAAGTTAATCCTTACCAAAAGTGATGTTGCCTTTCAGGGCACATGAGTTTATTGCTCAGACTAACACAGTGCCCAGCTCGAAAGACAGATCTCTTGAATTGATAATTGTGTTGGATTTCACCTGCAATGTTGTACCCCCTTTTAAAAGCTGAGGACCCTTTTTATCATACTCTGGATATTATCATCGATTTACTAACTCCTTGCGTATGCGTTGCTTCCACAAGGATGATATTGTTAAGTAAAGTGATCTTATTCAGTATATCGTCTGGGCCCAGCAGTACAATTGTGCAGACATTGAAGTTGCCTAGAATTCTGTTATGATACCCGTCATTCATATTTTGATGTTTATGTTCCTCTTGTGTATCTGGTGAGGGCTGATTAGACCTCTCTGGTTCTCACATGAATTACTGAGATTAAAAAGTTTTAAGTTTATTTATTTTATTTATTTTTTGATTTCTCCTTTATTGCCAGATTTAACGACTCTGATCAAAATCTCGTATGCTATAAAAAAAAATAGCATCGGTGTTTTCAACTTGAGTTTTCCCATTTTATTTGTTTTACCATCAGTATACCGCTTCAATCTGTCTTAATGTACTATCTGTGTTTGTTTTCATAGTCTGAACTCATTGAAGGAGGCGTCTCCGATTGAGTATATATGATCGGGGTCAACAGCCGAGTCGATCCGTCTGTATGAATGCATCGATCTCGGAAACTATAAAAGCTAGAAACTATAACTTGTCAATATCGATAACTTTTACATTTTTCTTAAAATCGACAAAAACCTTCCACAACCTCAAATTTTTTAAGATCATTTCGTCGATTTGATTGATAATTTAATTTAATATTTCATAAAAATCTATTGGAAAAAGATTCATTAAGATCGGTAAAGAAGCACAGACGTGCTTGAACAAATTTCAGAAGCCAAATAGCAGCAACCGTAAGTACTGCAGCGCAAGCAGTGCATGCACACACATGTTGTGTATAGGTTAAAATGTGTGTAACGATAGCTCGCAACTTGGCTTAGGGTATCTCATAGTCGGGCGACTGGAGCTTTCTTACTTGCTTCTTTTTATGACGGTATAATATTCTTAAATATATCCTCTAATGTGTTATTATTATTATTATTATTATTATTAATATTATTATTATTAT
>SCDS01001048.1:0-16380 GCA_004149465.1 Drosophila nigromelanica | reverse complement strand
TTTTTGACAAAAAACACAAGGGTAACATCACAATTTTTGACAAAATCGCGAAAATTTTAAAATTTCAAATTTTGAATGGTGATCGATTCTATAGACTTATACGAGTCGAATGAGGTATATCTTTCCGAAATCGGACCACAAACGGCCGAGATATAGTCATTTAAAATGTTATAAATCTCAAAAAAAAAAACAATCGTTCAGTAAATGGCCAAATTAATGCGTATTGTGTGTTATTAAACCAAATCCGTTAAGCCTTCGGACAAAAAACTAAATCTCTGGTTCCTAGATGACCCGCATATCCTTGGTAATCATACCAAAGGTATAGTCCTAGTGAACCTAAAGCGCCAAGTTCTTGCAAAATGCGCGAGAATATGGCAATGAATATGTATGCTTTTTCTTACAGCTGTCCCATCCCTACTCATCTCTTAACAGATGCTTATTTACTTTGCGGCAACTAAAAGTATGCAGAAGATTATTATTAACATTGCACATCCGCTGCCCAAAAAATGTTACCTTATAAGTATGCAATAAATTGTTTTACATTTGCTAATTTTTTGTCGACCTTCTGACGATTCTGTTGGCCTGGTGTTTCAGCTGGAATTTGTAGAAAAATCTTGCACTTCGGCGGCTCGAAAATGTTACCCTATAAGTATGCAATAGATTTTTTCACTTTTGCTAATTTTTGTGTCCACCCTCTGACAATTCTGTTGGCCTGGTATTTCAGCTGGAATTTGTAGAAAAATCTTGCAAATGGCACAACAAAAAAGGGCTCCCCCGAAAGTAAAAAATCGAATATCATCGTTTTTAAATTTATTTATTAAATTTCTCTTTACATCTTGGTAATATTTAAATATGTTTAAATAAATTTAGACTTACCAATGGGAAATATACAAAATTTCATGTCGGGAGTGCCCGACTAGGAGATACCCTGTGCGCAGCTTCAAGCCGAACTATTTTCACATAATAATTCTTGGCCCCCTGCAGATCTTTTCAGACATGCTGTATATTTTGAAGCAACATTTATTCAATTCTTTGCTTATTTGTATACATTATTCATATTTTAAAGATATGCAATTAATTATGTATATTTTCTTTACGATAATTTAAAGATAGGCACTTAATTTACATATATTAACTAACTGTACGTTATGAATTTCGTTTTCGATATTTTTTCTCTATTTTTTCGGGCATTGCAAAGCCCTTTTCGGCTGGCACTTTGTGTGTGCCCCTCGATTTGTGTGTTGTGTGTGTGGGTTGTACGCGTAGATTAAGGCTGATTAAGAGCTATGAAATATATTTCGACATTGACACATTGAATTCAATAATTTCAAATTTTCTAAAACAGAGAATGCGATAAAGATGAAAAGATGCATCCAGGGCAAATAATACAATAGGATGAAAATTTATGACAAAATTAACACAACTAAAATCAAATAAATAATAAATAACAAAAATTATAATAATAAGTAAGTATGTAATTATAATATGATAATTTGAATCTGATGAAACCGTTTCGCTAAAGCTATACATTTAATTCGAAATAAGTATTCGGACATCTCGCATAACCGAAACTGAGAATTCACTTATTGCTCCCCTCGGGCGCAGCGGACTCCGCGGCATGGGCGTACGACTTGTAGCGACGCAGGATCACCGTCGAGGTGCTCGTGCTGGACATGGATGTGGCCGTGCCGGACGTCGACCAGCTGCCCCTGTTGCCCGACAGCTGTTCCGCGGCGTGGGCGTGGCCGTGCTCCTGGTCCGGCGCTATCGATATGTCTGACAGAATGCCGCTCTCTAAATGTGTGTATATATATATATATGCATATAAGTAAAAGTAATATATTAAAAAATCTAAAACATGCAGCACGGGGTACACAAATAACAACAACTAGTTAGGTGGGGGAGTAGCGGGGGGAATATGTACAGCTGTGTCAATTAATACTGAGGGTGCGTTTATATACAGAGGGGGGAAATGGAGAATGGAAACATCAAACAACAACATTTAAGAACTAAAAGCAACAGTTGCTGCCTAGAAGAAGTAGCACAATTCAAGCTCTATACCCATGGACAGCTGGCTGACAATTGTCGTGGAGCGCTTGTGGTGTCGCTTGTTGCTCCTGCTGGAGCCGCTGCTGGTGAATGTGGGCGTGCCACTGATCCGGGCGCTGTCCGCCTCGCAGCTGTTGCTCAGCTTCAGCGCCTGCGTTTCGTTGATCAGCTCCAGTGTGGCCGTATTGTTGTTGTTATTGCTGCCGCTGCTCGTGTGACTGCTGCCCGCCAGTTTGCTGAAGCTCAGATTGAGACTGTGGCGTCCGGTTTCGTGTGGCGCATGGCCCGAGGAGCAGCCGCCGCTGATGGAGGAGCTGCTCGTGGTGCTGGTGCCGCTGGACAAAGAGCTCTCCGAGATCAGCGAATTGGGGCGTCGCATGCTGCCCTTGCCCGGCTCCGCATGACGCAGCTTGGGCGCTGTGGGGCAAATCGTTGAGATAATATATATATAAATATATGATGTCGTTCACTTACTTTTGTTAAGCTGTGTCAGGGGTATGGAACGGTCGCTGATCTGATTGTGGCTGGGCCGTATGTCCAGGCAGGGCTTGCTGCCAATGCCCATCGAGGACATCTCCGCCAGGCGAATTTCTGCACAAATCCAAATTCAGTTTCAGTTTCTAAATTCAGGTTCAGTTTGATTTACCTCGATTTCGCTTCGCCTGTTTCCACAGCAGTTTGGATATCTCCTCGGTCCAGGCATTCTTGATGTCCTCCGACATGCACTGCAGCATCCAAGTGTCGTCCGGCTTCCGTTTCCTGAACCAGATCTCGAACTTGGTCGTCGAGTCGCCCGTGTGCGCCGTCAGTCCGATGTCCGAGGTCTTGATGCTGTTCTTGTAGATGTAAATGTCCAGATTCTGCAAACAGGATAAAGGATTAGTGGCTAGAAAGAATCGGATCCTGATGCTGATGCTGATGCTTGCCTTGTGATCGGGAAAACGTCGCGCCTTGCTGAACAGCACCAGCTCCTCGAAGAGGAACACCTGGCGCAGGGTCTTCTTGCCGCCGCGTCCCTGCCACACGAGAAACTCGTTCTGGCGCAGCAGGCGTCCCTGCTCCTTCACATTGACGTCGCAGTCGCGCAGCGAGTCCATCGCCAGCAGATCGTTGCCGTGTCGCAGCTGAAACTTGACCATCTCCTCGGCGCGCTGCAGCTCCTCGACATCGGCGGCGATCTCCTGCAGCGCCGCCCCCTCCACGCTCTTCACCGCCTTCACCAGCTGCTGCAGGAGCAGCGCATATTTGCCCATGCGCTGCACGGGCTTCAGCAGGTAGGAGGCCAAATCCATCTTGTCCTGCAACTGGAGCTGCTTCGGCTTGAAGAACGAGCTGCCGTACTCGCTGAGGAGCGTGTCGCTCTTGGGCTTGTTCTTGTTGTACAGCGCATACAAATAGAATTTGGACTCCATTTCGAGGAAGGCGGCGCCCACCTTCAGCGGATTGCGCTCGTACCGCTCCAGCTCGCCGAGGAAATGCGAATTGTGAAACTCGAAGATCTTCTCAATGTTGCCAAAGATCACGTTCCGCTGGCCGCGCAACGGCTGCGGAATATCCTCGCGCAGCAGCTCATCGATATAGTTCTCGATGACGTAGTACAAGGAGCGGACATAGTCGCGTTCGGTACCAATCATTTCGCGCATGATCAATAGAAGCGTTCTGCGAGATCGGAAAAGGAATTTGTCCATTAGGTTGAAAGAGTGTCCAAAATAATAATAATAATAAAATAAGTTTAAAATCTTGAACCTGAAGAGTTTAATAAACTGGAAATGATGTTTACCTAATGCTCTAAAAGAATTTGGGATAAAAAGCTGTCAAGAATTTAGCAAACAGATTTTGTGAACATCGATTTTTTAGGGAGTTGGCTTAGGAGTATAATCAAATCGTTCAACCTCTAACTTTTATATAGAATCACCTATATGAATTTGGTTAGCTCAGCTCACAAAATATTAATATACAATCATATAGAATACAATAGTATATAATCATGAATCTAATTTAAATATAAAATATAGTTTTTGAGATCAAGAGACTACATTAATTTCAAAGAAGAACTTAGCTAAAGACAATATAACAATTTTCTATATTCATCTTTAAGAGTTTTTCTCAATCTTCACTAACCTACATTTTTTGTAAATAATTTCTCAGCTATAAAGATATTTGCTAATATAAACTCAGATACTATATTTTGTAGGATGTAAACAAATATATTAATAATAATAATAATTGCTAAGCTAACTAACTTTTAAAGAAAACCTATATAAAATTAATCAAAAAATCACAGTTGCAAACGTTATTTAAACAGAAAAAGCTAAGCAAGCAACCTGAAAGGTAAACACAACAATTTAAAAATGTAAGCAAATGTATAAAAATTGGAATCAATAACCTTATGCGTAAACAAAACAATGTTTAATAGTAAATAAGTGTTTACGTAGCAAAGCCTTTTCTAATTTACGCTCAATTTAAGTAATAAACTTTTAGCCTTTTATTTGTAGTTGATATAAATAAATAAATAAGGCGTACTTACTTTTGTATTTTTGGTTCCAAGCAGCTCAGCTCCTCCAGTTTGGTCAGCTCCAGGTTGGAGGCGTGGCACTGTAGATGGGCGTTCGCCTCCATCGGCGAGTGCATGTCCATGTAGCGCTTTGTGGGCCGCTCGAAGCACTCGTCCTCGAGTAGCTCGTCGTGACTGCCAAAGAAGTAAAACAGCAAAATAGTATCCTTCTCATGCTCATCCTCGCTGTGGCACTCACCTTTTCTCGTTCAGGCTCTGGCAGCTGCAGATGCGCGCCAGTTTCGGATTCCGTTCGCAATTGTCGCAGACGCCGACGCCGGAGTCGGCTATCTTCGATTGTTGCTCCTCGCCATCGCCGTCGCCGTCGCCGTCGGCATCGATGTCCTGGTCGTGCTCCTCCTCTGGCTCGTCCATGTCCTCCAGGTTGCGACTCTCGCGCCAGCAGCTGCAGTGGCTGCCACTGGCGGCGCCCTCAAAGGAGCTGCCATTGCCGGAGCTGCAGCGATAGCTGCCCCGTTTCGTTGCCCCCTGCGCTGCCGGCGTGCTGCTCGCTCCCGGCAGCGAGCTGCTCTTGCGCATGGTCGGTGTCAGGTGCTTGTCCAGCAGCGCCGTTGCGCCCAGCTGGGCGGCCAGCCGCTGCAGCTCCTCGAGAGCGGCCGTCTCGCGCTGATGCTGCGTCAGCAGGTGCAGCAAACGGGCGCCGCCCTCGATTCGCTCGCGCGTCTTCTCCAGCTTCTCGGCAAACTGATCCAGCGCCGTCTTCAGATTGCAGGCGCTCTCGCTCAGCACGGATATCTTGTTGGCCGCCAGGTGCAGGTCGCGACCCTTGGCCAGGTGCTTCTGCATTGAGACAAAGAATTAGTTGCGAGTCTTTTCAAACTTATCAGAGCTTCCATTTAGCTCACCCTGGCTATGAAATAGTATTTCTCGAACTCCAGCTCCTGCGCCTTCAGCTGCGCTTCGTTCTCCAACTGAAGCTGTGCGAATTTCTGCAAGTTTTCAGCGCCGTCATTGCCCAGCCAGGAGGTGACCTAAAAATGCAATAAAAAAATACAAAAAAATAAAAGAAATTGAAATTGAGTTGTGGAACCTTCAGACAAGTCTGCAACTATTGCAAATGCCACGCCCACAGAGCGGAGTCAAGGCTGCCGAGCGATGAAAAGTGAAACTCATCGCTCAAAGATCTAATTAGGCTCCACTTTACAAATTAAAAACCAATCGCGCACAAATCAAATCAAATGATTCCCCAATGGGGCATTTCAGAGCTCCCAAAGGTATTGAAAGCAACAACAACAACAACAGCAACAGCAACAACAATAAAAATAACAACGACAACAACAACCACGGGCCAATCAACAATCTCACATTGATAATTTTGTAGCTCTAACCAATTTTTAATCACCTGCTGCGTCCAATTGAATTGATACAATCGACGGAGTCGCCGCGACGCATTTGGGGCAACGGGCGCGGACTAAGACCCAACCTGAACTAACTAACCAGCTTCCAGCTCAGCAGCTCCCAGCTGGCCACGCGTGCGCGTTCACTTTCCGTTTTTGGTTTGTCTTTGGTCGATCTTTGGCTTTGCGATAATGCCCCGGCCACATTTGGGGGCATGTCCACGTCCACGTTCGCGTCCTCCCCAATGAATGAAATTGTCGGACGCCAATATGGGGGCGCGGGTGCTGTTGCCGCTGAAATGCTGAGCCAGCAACAGCAGCAGCAGCTAAAGCAGCAGCATCAGCTGCTCCAGTTTCACAGTTGCCGCACAATCAGCAGCAGCAGCAGCAACAGCATCAGCAGCCGGCTGACGGCGACTCTAATTCGGACTCGGACTCGGACTTGATCGGACGCTTCATGCTCATCAGATATGGCAGGCATGGCCATATACATACATATATGCACATTGCCAATAATACAGGGTGTTGCAATTGACATGAAATATCGTTTATCTCTTTATTGAGCACTTTTCAATTTTACGAAATTAAATATTGTTTCCATTAAGTAAAAGCTTTCATCAATTTAACAGATATTTGAGACAGAATTCAAGAATAAAAATATTCTTTTTTTTTGTTTTTATTGTTTTTCCATTTCAACTTTTCTCATTACTTTTCAAGATTATTGCTTTAATTCGTTGAAGCACTTATCAGATATTAAAAAGAAGGATTTCACAAAAATTCAAAAATAAAATTAAATCGTTCTTTCATAGTTCCTTCAGTTGAACTTTTGATTTTCATTTCTTGTTGAAATTGTTTTCATAATTTTTAAAAATAATTTTTTTTTATTTGTTTGTTTTTTTTATCATGAAGATGATCAAGAAGAAATGGGTTTTTGTTGAGTACTTTTATATTATTTTCTAATATTTGTTTAATCTGACCTCTGTGAAAAATGTCTGCAAAGCCATCACGAAATTGTTTTTATATGATGTTTATGATGTTTAATAAAGACAAACTATAGAATTTAAGACTTTCTGCTCGACACTTTTGCACATCATTTTAATGCACTGTTTTCGATTTGTTTTTGGGGTTGGGGGTTTAGCACACCCTGTTTGTGGAGCCGGCTCGAATGTTTGCATTGTTTACATGACGGGGCGCAAGGCCTTTTTGAGTTATTTTGTTGGCTGATGGCATTTGAGAGATTGTTTCTCAACGATTATTGCCACACACAGGCAAAAGTCAATAATAAATAAATTAATTGATTTAGTAAATCGCCGCTTCAATGAAATATTGTACAGCCAGCGATAAGAAGCTGTTGCAGCGACAGCAAGCGACTCACGAGTGACTCCAGTGAAATCAAATGCAGCATCATAAAAGCAGTAAAAAACCAAACACAAAAAAACAAAACACAAAACAAAAAAACAAACGAAACTTTAACAAGTTTCAGTTGGATGCACGTTGATGAGGCTGTTGTTTGATGACTCACATAGTTGGCTATTTGGGCTGCCAAATGGCTGGCAGCTGTTTCACGCTCGCTGCCCGATGAGGAGCAGCAGGAGGAGGAGGAGGAGGAACAGGTGGTTGATGGAGGAGCAGAGGTGCTGATCATTGCGCGTATGGTGCTCAAAGTGCGATAACAATTAACGTTGCCCGCTAAGCGCGACAACATCAACAACAACATGCCACAGACAGCTCAGAATTGCGACTGGAAGCGCAATTGGAAATGGAATTGGAATTGGAACTGGCACTGGAAATGCGGCGCTGCCAATCGCCGCCAATCGCCGTCGATCGCTGCCAATCGCTGGCAGTCACTGGCCCTGAACATCCATTGCACACACTCTGCTACAAAAATGGATGCGTCGTCGTCAGCGTCGGCGTTGGCGTCACTCAATGAAATTCAATCAAATCAAAACAATTAGTCTGTGCAAATAATGGGCACTCGGTTGCCGCTGGCACTGGAAACGTCGCTGGAATTGGAGTTGGAATTGGAAGCCCGGCAGAGCCGATTGCAACCCGGCACAGGCTCATAGCGAACATTGTCGTGGTTAATGTTGATCAGTGCTGCCCATTTCGTTTACAGCCAAATCTGGCTTTAATTTAAAGCATGATTGCGTTATATTAAAAATAGCGAACAGCGTGTAGCGAGAATTTTGGCTTCTCTTTTTAACAAAGGAGGTTACGCAAACTTCATGCAAAATAATTTGAGAAAAAAATCTCCTTGTCAACCAATTATGCCAATTTATTCAATAAGCCTATTTGTTGTCTTAATTGCAACGTTGCAACAATATTATCAATAATTTTTATGATGTAAAGATCCTAAATAAGCTTGAGAGAAGTTTGGAGACTCTTATTGAAGTTTACCCAAATATATATATTATTAACTTGACTTAATGCAAATGATTTCTTTTTCTCCTATCCAATATAATATTTAGGGTTATATTGTTAGAAAGTTTTACTAATTAACCTATATTAATAATGCCATCACCACAATTAAAATAAATTATGGTTGAACTTAATTATATCAAAGGAAGAAAAAAATAAATTAGTTAATTCACTTATTTAAAAAACTCTACTTTTTCGAGCTCCTCTCAAATTTAATTATAGCTTTAATTTCGCTACATAGTTAACAATGTCTTTAATTGAATAAACGATAAGTTTGTGAATGTATATTAAACTGTGCATGTGTTTATTATATTATTGTTTTAAAATTTTGTTTTTTCTTCTTCTATCCACTCTTTTGTATAGAACTAGCTATTATTGCTTTTTAATTATGGTTTAGTTAAGTAAATAATGAGTTCGTTAAGATCGTATTTTGCATCATTTTGTTTCTCAAAATAAAATGTTTTTTGGATTTATAAAAATGTTTTGTTTTTTACCTCTCACTTTTGCGCCCAAAACTAGCTAATTTTGCTGCTCAAAAGTTGACAGCACTAATGTTAATGTTGCTGCTGATGTTGATTATGATGTTGTTGATGTTGATGTTGCCTGCCGCAATTTGCTTAGCTAAGTAAATATGCGAGCTGAAGACACATCTCCAACTGCAGCTGGGCGAGTGGTTGATAAGCTTCGCTTTGAGTCTATTACTCTATTATTATTTTTATTTGCCAGCCAGTGGCAACTGTCAGCGGCGGATGTTGTCTGTTGTCTTTTGTCTTCTGTCTGTTGTCTGTTGTCCGTTGTCAGCGCTGATAAGCGCTTGCAGCGGGGCAGTTGACTGCACTCTGTGCAGTCGAGAGTTGTATATAAAGTCGGTATCAGGGTTGCCGATGATCGGCACATCATAGAGAAGCTGTTTGAGGCGTTGGTGTTGCTGTTGTTCCTGTTGTTGTTGCCGTTGTTGCTGTTGTTGCTGTTGGGTATTTGGTGTTTGCTGTTGGCGTTGGCTCTGACATAAAACGCAAATTTAACGTGACAGTTTAACAAGTTGATCGCATGCGCCATAAAACACATGCAACACCTACAACAACAAAAACAACAACGGCAGCAACAGCAGCAACAATAACAACAACAACAACTATGTTGCACTGAGCATGCGTGGCAACTGTTGCTGCTGCTGCTGCGGCGATTGCTGTCGTGTAATTTACGCAAATGTCGCGTATTTATCGCAGAGCCATAAACATTTTTTAAGCCACAATATCGAATTTATTTTGACACTTTACAAAGTTGTCGCCATTGTTGCTGCTGTTCTTGTTGTTGCTGTCGTTGTTGTTGCTGCTATCTTAGAAAATTCCGACAGCTATTGGGATTTTGTCTCTGTCGGCTTTGGGATTCTGTTTCTATTTCTGGTCTTGGGTAATTTATTTGAAGTACGTCTTAAATGATATGCGTTTCCCATTTGCCATTCGCTATTGGCCATTTGCCATTTGCCATTCGGACTGTCTCATTTCAGCTTGGCTAATTTGTTGTTCTTCGCTCTTCGCGCTGTGCGTTTTGGTTCGAGCGTATCTCCATCCCGCTTATCTTAGGCTCTTAAGTTGATTTTTTTTCTTCTACTATTTTAACGGCCATGTCGAGTAATTTGCCTGCTTATTTATGGCAGTTACTCAGAAACTATAGCGCCGATAACTAGCTCCAGGCCGCTAAGTGAGTGTACCACAAAGCCGAGGGGGGCCAGCGATAAAGGGGGGAGGGGGAGGGGTGGGCTGAAACATCTGAGTGGCATGTGTGCGCCAAGTGAGACATCAAACGTGAACGCTGACTGTAAATGGAAGCACTTGAAACGCAGTCGAGCCTTCAAAATGGGAAATTAACAATTTTATATACCCAGTAAGTTCCCGAATTCCTAAGAAATTTCCATATCGAATTTCAAATTTCGATAACTTTGCTAAAATTCAACTGATTTGCAAGTTTGATATTTTTTTTGTTCATGGCTTGTGCTCTATATTATTTTGACATCTAAAATTTTTCTTGAAAAAAAAACCTGTCTTCTAGAAAATTATTTTTTCTATCACAATTTAGAATCATATAATTTTACTTTCAATCGATTGTGGATGTCGTGATTGGTATAAAATGCAACCTCTAAAAATGATTCTTAGGTAGGTTATTTTTTTTTAATCATGCCAAAAATTAAAAATATTTTTACCTATTTCAGTTCCCAAGCCCAAAAATGTATATTTTGAAAATCTTGCCAAAACTTAACCGATTTGGATTGCGATATCTGTTTGAACATGGTTTGCGCATCCACTTTGAATTCTTCAATTTTTTCTTAAGTATTTTTTGAGATTCTTTTAAAAATTTACTTGTTTTTTTTGTTTTTCATTCATTTTCTTTATGGGTTCTGTTTTAGTTTTAAAGAAAAAGTATCCTTTTCGGAGAACTTTATTGTATTCATTTTTAAGTTTGATGCGGCACATAAATAAATGGCGTAATAAGTCGTCTATGTCGTTGTTTACAGTTTATGTCTGGGCTAAAAGTGCTAATCTCAAATGGACTGGGCATAAATTTGAGTAGAGTCTGTGACTTTTAGAGGATCGTTAAGCAGCGAATTGCCATTAGTGCTGTAAGTAGAGCTTGTAGAGTGCTCGGAATGAGTTGGGAGGGGCCCAGTCGACAGCATTTTTGGTGAACTACAAAAAATGCTCGTATGTATAATAAAGCAATTTCGTTTAGCTATTTGACGCGAAAAGGCGATTACAATTTTACTTATTTTTCACTTTCCAAAGCAATAGGAGGTGGGGTGGGATGGGGTGGGGTGATGTGAGGTGAGGTGAGGTGCACGCACAAAGTCATAAATTGTGGCCACAAAAGGCCAAGACGTTAATGTGGTGACAATATTGCATGCAACCGAGTTGTGGCTGGTCGCAAAGCAGCTTTGCCGCTGCCGCTGCTGCTGCAGTAAGTGCAACAACAACTTGCACAGGAGCTGTGGATGGGGCAGGGACAGGGGCACGGACAGACAGTGACAGTGACTGCAGCTTATCGCTGGAATCAGAGACGAAACGGACGTGACGACGCTCGAACGAAAAAAAAAATAAATAAATAAAACATAAAAAATAAATAAATAATAAAAAAAATGATGACAGCTGTTGATGAAGTTGACGATTTCTAAAAATGCGTGTAAAATTAGTGTTAAAAAACATGTCAAACCCAATACGACAGTTACATTTTGACATGCCCCAAACGCTGTCGGGCGACAACAATTACGTTTTGTTCGCTGTCACTCCGGCTGGCCGGCTTATGGCCGGGCCGTAAAGCGGTTTTGTCGAGTGAGTGTTGTTGGTTGGCTAATTCAATAAATACGCAGATGCAGACATTCTAGGCGGCAACGCTTGCTGCTCTGCTCTGCCTGCTCTGCCTGATCTGCCTGGGGCGATGTCTGTCAGGCTAAGCGTATGATTAACGTCCACATTGATGACACACTGGGAGTGAAGCCGCATCGGCAAATGAAACGCTCGGAGCAGCAGATGATGAAGTTGCAGCTGTGTTGCCTGTGTCAAGTTGCAGCATGTGGCATTGTTTGTTCGCGTGGCGAATTTGCATGCATCAACCGGTTGTGGCAGGCGAAGATGTGTCTACTGCTGCTGCCGTTGCTGCTGCTGCTGCTGTTGCTGCTGCTGCTGCTGTTGCTGCTGCTGCTGCTGCTGCTGGGGGTTAATACACGCCGCTATTATTAATGCCACTGTGAATGGGTCCCGGCTTGGGTCGCAGTTGTGGCAACTCCTTTGCCATGTCGACACTAAATAAGCCTTCATATTTCATGGCCAGTTTTGGCTTTGGCTGACCGAATTCTATGCCACCAGCCAGTTCTCAACTGCAGCAGCTGCAGTTATGCAAGCAAAGATAGCAAAGACAGCGCATTCCACTGCGCCACGAGGACCCCGGGTTCGAATGTCAAAGGCCATAAATAAGCCAGGCGTTGCTTCCGCAAAAAAAAAAACTATATATATATAAAAACTTGTCGCTGGCCAATGGTCAAGACGTCAGCGGCTCCTTGTGGCAGCCACTGATGCTGCTGCTGCTGCTGATGTTACTGCCACTGTTGCAATTCAAGGCGCGAAACAATTAAACATAGTTTTCATTGCACAAAAGCCGCCGACAGCGTGCAAATTAATTTAAAGAAATAAAGAAAGAGAGAGAAAAAATAAAACGAGCAATGCTCAAAGAAAGCGCCCCAAACAAATCCAATTTCACCGCCAGCGCTTGTGTATTTTATCTCTATCTGCAGGCAGCTATCGGCCAAGACGCGTCAACTCTTTCACCAACCAGCAGCAGCAGCAGAAGCAGCAGCGGCAGCGGCAGCGGCAACACCCAAGGCTACACACACCCAGTCAACAGTTGTGGCCATAACTAGAGCTAAAGGCAGCCCCTCAGCACCCCGCGGGTAATGCAGCCGATCAACAATTTAGATATAATATCGCATATCGCATCATAATGTTGTCGTTGTCGTCGTAGTTGTCGTTGTCGTTGTCGCTGTCGTCGTTGTTACTGTTGTTGTTGCTGCTGCTGCAGTGCAACAAAATGGCGACGGCGGCATCTTTTTTCGCACCTTGTTTGAATGCGCGCCTAATGGACGACAGCGACATTTGTTAGGTGGCAGAGTTGCCATCGCATTCGCATTCGGATTCGGATTTGGCATTGCATTTGCAGTTGAAGCTCGTGTTGGCTCAGTTTAGTTGCGGTTTGGTCAGTTAACTACATAAATATATTGATTCAATTAAGCCAAAACAAGGTTAACGAAGATTTAATACACTTCTTGGCAATTCATTTTAAGGAAAACATAAAAATAAATATCATATATCAACCGTTGCAATATGCACATGGTTGTTGAGTTAATCGCTAAAAGAAACTATATCAATAAATAACCTTAAGCTATCTTTATGGTAAGACAAATTTTATTCACTTTTATACCGGTTCTTTTTAGTGAGATCCCTGCTTGGGTGCCGAAAGCAACTGGGATAAAATATGATACAATTTATGGGCATGTTAATATTATTTTCAATTATTTCCAGATAAAGTAGAAACTATCAAATTTAATATTTTAAATATTTTGGAGCCTGGTAGGAAGCAGAGGTTGTTTATTTTTAATTAACTCATCAATTAAACTTTAAAATTGCTTTATTAAAAAAAAATATGTCCCTGCTAATAATAATAATATCTCCAGCAAATGAGAGAATACAATAAGAAAATCTAAGAACCAAGATAATCTTTTATTTTAATTAAAATAAATAAAATAAAATTAATACGAAGAATAAAGTTCTAAAAATATACTAACAATATTTCATGTTGTGCAAAGTTGTATAAAGCTCTACAAATTATCAACAATATTTCAAACAGCTCAAAGTTCAAAGGCCTTGTTATATTTCCAAAATAAGCAAAATATCTGATAAGAGCTTAAGATAAAACTAAAACTTTCTGGAGAAAAGTATTTATATATAGCTGTGGGTTGTTCCCACGGCAATTGTTGGACTGCCTGTCGTGTGATTTGTGTGATGAGAAATAAACAATGCTCTCAACAAAAGTTAGAGCATTCAATACAAAAAAATTGGTAGATGTCAACAACATTTAATTGCAAGCGTGTTGGTGTTGAATGCTGTTTAGTTTTTATTGTTAGTATCTTTAAGTATAATTTTTGCGGCGATCGCGATATGACAGACATAGTATGACAGAAAGAGAGGGGGAGACGGATCGATTGAGAGGCAGTCAGTCAGTTAGTCAAATGGACGGACAGACAGCCTTGTGTCAGTCTTATCTCATGAACTACTTTTGAATGAAAACTAATGAAACGAGCAAATCACAGCGAGCTGCCAGCAAAGCCATCAATGAAGCAATCAATGAGCAGCTCAAAGCTGCCAAAGAGCTAGTTGGCGAGATTGTTGCAAAAAAAAAAAAAATAAAAAAAAATTATAAATAAATAAATATCGATTGAAAATCGCACAAGAAACGTATTTAATTTCTTTAACCTTGCTTTCACTTTTCTCATTAACTTTTCGTCGGCAATTAAAATTCAATTTTTGGCCAGATATTTTTTTAGTTTTTGATAAATTGCCGTACATTGCTCAAAAGGCGGAGGAGCGTGTGAAAAACGTCCGAAAAACTGTAAACAGTAAAGCGAAAACAACAGCAGCAGCAGCAACAACAAGTAAAGTCAAAACTTTAACAAGGCACTGCAAATTGTTAAATGCCAATTTCCGTAAATTATTAAATGAAATTGAAGATGCAGGAGCCGTTTATCTATGAGATACAAGTACGGGCAACGCAAGTATCTGCGTATCTGCGTGTCGTGTGTTTGCAATTTGACATACTTTTGTTGGCCAACAATAACAACAGCCACAACAACAATTGTGGAATGCACACACATGCAACAATCATAATAATAATGGCAAAACTTAATAGTAGCGCGAAAGTATGACGAATATGTAAACGCATTGGAGAAGCTGAACCTGTAGCTGAAGCTGTAGCTGAGGATCGCGTTGTGGCTTCCTTTATGACTGCGCTAACTAATCCCGCAACAAATTATTGTGATTAATCAGCGAAATTGCATTAGCGGATGCTGCGCACTTGGGCGTTGCTGCAACTGTCACTGGCGCTGATTAAGCGCCGCCGTGCCAAGATTACCCCGGCCAGATAACGCGCCAGTGAAGAGAGACCCATCTCGAAGCCAAGTTGTGGGTGCGTGCGTGCTCAATTATGCGCACGGCAGCTGGAACGGAGCTCTGTAGCTGGGTTAAAGGTAGTCATTCATCTGGCTGGCGGCCCTTGGTTGGCTCAAGCAGGCATATCCATTAACAAGTCAATTAAAATGCCAGGAAATGGAATTGGCAACGAGGACGACAACGATTGCAACTGCCACTGCAGCAGCCACTGCAACTGTGATGCGCAGACACTCGAATCTTGGCAGGCTTATCTAACGGCTCCATTTGGATGACCGACTCCGACTTCGACTGGTAGCCAATGGCTAAGCGAACCCGTTGCGCACATCAAGCGGATGCGCGTAATAAATTAATAAAGCCAGCATTAAATGCGATGCATATTCAATTAACAATGTCGTGAGTGTGCGCCGCGTATCTGCCAGATACATTTGGCATTTCGAGTGTGCTTGGCGCATTTCCTGTCGACTGTCCAAACGACAAATGTGGCCCCAACTCATTAGACTCGGCTATATTATCGTCACATACGCCCGACTTGCAGCCTGGCTACGCTTTGAGCATATCAATTGAAGTCAAAAAGAAATTTCACGATTTCAAAGAAATATATCTTAAAATTAGTTAGAATTTATTTTGGGTTATAAGAAAGTGGTCTTGAGTTTCTTATGCAAACTTGGATATAAATGATGGGAAAATAGAATTGGAAAATAGAATTGACCTTTTTTAATTTCAAAGAAATATAGAAAATAAATTAGAATTTGTTGTAGATTATGAAAAAGAGGTTTTTAGTTTTTTTTTAACAAGCTTTTGAAAATAGAATTATCAATTTTCATAAAATTTGAAAATCAATCTATTAAGTAATATATATGATTTCAGCGAGTAAAATAGTACGAAAATTAAACAAAAATGTTAAAGGAACTCGTAAATAAATTTATCATATTTGGGCATATTATCAAAAAGATGCAGATACGTAAAGAGGTGTTAAGTGTAACGGAGTTTAATAAGTATCAGAAAATTGCAAGTGTATTTTAGTTTTTTTGGCTAAACATTCAATTTTCACTGTGGACTGCTGTCCGCGCTAGTGGCGAAGCACCACTAGAAATATATATAAAAACTTTGGCATATGGCAACAAGTTTTATCAGATACTTAAAATTACCAACTATTTAATAATTTGGAATTGTTTATATGTTCAAATATCCTGATATCAGAAATGTTGGTGCTTGAATATGCTTTCGCCACTAGATTTTTACCCCGACTTTTTTTTTTTTTTTTTTTTTTTTTTTTTTTTTGAAAATTTTT